>JAGDQP010015493.1:0-42601 GCA_022664845.1 Lepisma saccharinum
GTGCGCCGGCGCAAACGGTGCCCAAGCCAGGATTGACGGCCAGGAAGGTTTTGCTGTGTGTTTGGTGGGATTGGCAGGGAATTATCTACTATGAGCTGCTCCCCTACGGCCAAACCCTTAACTCGGAACTATACTGTCAACAATTGGACCGTCTGAAGGCAGCAATCGCCCAGAAGCGCCCAGCTTTGGCCAATAGGAGAGGCATTGTGTTCCACCAGGCCACACACATCGATAGTGACTCGCCAGAAGCTCCGGGAGCTTGGTTGGGAGGTTCTTATGCATCCACCTTATAGTCCGGACCTGGCACCGAGTGATTACCATCTGTTCCTGTCCATGGCGAACACGTTTGCTGGTGAAAAATTCGCTTCAAGAGAGGTTTGTGAAAATCGACTGTCTCAATTTTTTGCCAATAGGGACAAGGGCTCCTATGAGAGAGGCATCATGATATTACCTTCCAAATGGCAACACGTTATCGAACAAAACGGCGCATATGTGATCTAAATCGGATCATTCTAACTATGGTAAGTCAAGCCTTCAATGTCATGCAAAAATAATGGATTACTTTTTACTACACCAGACCCTTAAATATATTCTTTTTTTGCTTACGCAGAGTACAGTAATTAATATTGGCCTACAGCAAAATAATGGGGTATGTTAGTCTTTCCCTATTAAATATTGAGCTATATTCAACAAACTGTCATTATACCTTACTTATATTAGATAGAGGAACCTGTTATTTATCTTTATATTGACTGAGAATATAAATACGAGGGCCACTCCATATATTTTGCAATACGCAGAAACTATTAGTTATAAAGCGATGACTTTTTTTCTAGGTGAGACATCTAGAAGATTGAAGACACGAGAAACTTCATCGCTCGCTTTCTGATTTGTGTGTGTGTGTGACGTTTGTGATCGAAAGTGTAGACATTCTGGTTGTTCTAATTTAGTTGTCACGCGAAGCATTTCGAACCATGATTTACTATGATTTTCGCGTTGGCCTGAGAGAGACTGTCACGAGAGGTTGAGGTCAGCGTTTGGGGATAGCACTCCAGCATATACGACAGTATTTAGATGGTACAAGAACTTTCTAAGGATTCGGACGTCGTTGGAAGATGAAGCCCGTGAAGGAAGACCTCAGTGTTTAACAACACCGGATTTAGTGGGTGCTGTGCAAGACATGGTCTCCAAGGATCCAAGATGTACCTACGCAATGATAGAGGAAGCTCTAAGTATTGGATCCTCGTCAGTTCACACAATTTTACACGAACATCTGCAGCTGAAAAAGGTAGTTTCTCGGTGGGTCGGACTTCCAAAAAGCAGAGAGGATGAGAATTGCTCGTGAAACATTAGATAAGTTAAACCGAGGTGGACACCAGATCATTTCTAAAATTGTTACAGGTGATGAAACCTACATACCATTTTATGACTGCCCCACTCACCAAGAAAGCCGTGTGTGGATCCATGAAGATGACCCGACACCAACAACTGTGAAAAAACAACGAGCAATGAAGAAAGTTATGTACGCTGTGTTCTTCCGTAGCACTGGTTTAGTCGCAGCTATTAGGTTACAAGAACAAAAGACTGTTACAGCAAACTGGTACACAACAGTGTGTTTACCCCAAGTTCTTGCATCCCTCAAAATCCGAGGTTTACCCAAGTTCCACCACGATAACGCCTCCTCTCACACTCCAAAGCAAACTATGGATTATCTCCAGGCTAATCATGTCAAAATACTTCAGCATCCCCCCCTATCCCCTGATTTGGCTATGTGTGACTTCTGGCTATTCTTTAACCTTAAAAAGTATTTGCGGGGACGCCGTTTTCACTCAGAAGACGAAATTGAAGCATCACTCATGAATTTCAACAGCATTCCAAGACAAGAGTGGCTCCGGGCTTTCGACTTGTGGCAGGAGAGATTACAGAAGTGCATTCGTGCTGCAGGAAATTACTTTGAACATATGCAAAAAGTTTTGTTCAGAAGACGTATAGTTCTCCCGTATTGCAAAACTTATGGAGTGGTCCTCGTATAATAACCAGAAATTTCAAAATCGTCTGAGAGTGGCCACCATGGACCATGTAAAGGACTTGTAAGAAGGTTTCTCTAATAAAGTGGATGCTCAGTGTATTTTTCTTTAATTTTGATTGATACTGTTATATGTACTTTCCATGAGAATCAATTTCATGCTAATCGAATATGATCCGTGATCCGAACCACAGTCGGGTCTAATTCCGAGGCACAGTGCAGCTGCATAGACCAACATGTGACGCCATTGGTCACTTCACCTTACTGTCTCGGCGGCACTGAAGCTGAGTTGCGAAACTTCGCCACAAACTCCTGCTAATATCGAAAATTGAAACTCTGTTGTATTCATGGTTGGACTTGGAAGTTAGAAAAGCCCGGTTGTGACCTTAACTCTACCATCTAATATAAGACATAATCATTATATTGCGTCCGAGTGACCATCATGCGACGTCACAACCGCCCTAATTCGTCGTGCTAAGTAAGTTATTGTGCTTAATGTTCAGTGACACAAGAGCTTGTCTCGCAGTAGCTGCTTATATGCATAGTGTCTAATATGCATTAATAAACGAATTGTGTGAATGTAGATTAATAAAGTACACTTAAAACATTTTTCAGGCCCGAAGAATACAGAAAGCTGGTGCTATTGGTGGAATTGTTATAGATAATACACCTGGTTCGTCTGCTGCAACTTCACCTATGTTCGCTATGTCTGGAGATGGGACAAATGACGTTAGCATTCCTGTAGTGTTCCTGTTCTATCAGGATGCGCTGTTGCTTCTGCAGGCCATCACACACCATCCTTCTGTGGAGGTTACGTTGGGTGATTTGAGACTTTTTAAAGGTATTGCTGTGGTGTCATTCTTTAATTGTATAGGTGAAAGGTTTCTTTTTGGGTCTCTGTAATTATATTAGTATTTGGATCTCTTATAATAGAATATGATGCATGTAATAGAGTTGTATAGAAAGAAATAATTTTTACGATTTGAACAATATCAGCGAATGTATTTGTTACTTTCTTAATGTTAACAACCTGTACATGTACATTTGGATTCATAGGAAACAAAAGGATTTCTAGTCCGGAAGTAGCGCATTGTGGGAACACTGAACCAATATACAACACAAGTAGAACATGTAAAATGTTCACTTTAATTGTAAGTGGAAAATAGTTATAACTACCATTTTATGTGAATCAAAGTGCATTTGGAACGATCAGAACTAGAGAATGTCAAGTGTTAAAAAGCATACAGCTATAGAAGGACAGTTGCTTTTTCATGTGTTAAAGAGAATTTATTATTGTGAAATGCACTAGAATGGATCTAAAGTAAAAGTTATGTGGTAGAGTCAGTCTTCTTGGAAACTATACTTGATTATAACACTATTTTAAAATTACATTTTTATCGAAATTTATTGAACTGTCGTACTCGAAATAGCCCCCTCCTGCAACTTCCTTAGCACTGTTCATCCCAAAGCTAAAAAGTTATAATAGCCTCGAATTTTGGGTAACAGTCATTGTCTTTCACCAGGTGAAACAAGACAAAGAGCACTAGATTTATCTTGTAAGTGACCAGAAATCCATTAAGACTAAAATTATGAAGTCAATTGATTCTAAAGATTTGTGGGAGTATCTTTCTCCTATTGCTTCATTGTTGTAATGTAATTCTTACTGTACTGCTGTACTATGTTTGGAAGAAATTTAATCAACATGACGCCTCTGTAATCTCAGGAAATTATCACCATTTCAAACTGGGCTTGCGTAACACTTCATTGAACTGAGAATCTTTCTCCGGGTCACATAAGAATTTTCAGATCTCATCTCCACTTGACATATTGAAGATGATGTCAGGATTAGTTTTCAATGCTATAAGCCGATCTCCAGAATTCTATCTTGTAAATCCGAGTCAGTTTTGTTGAACCCATTGTTGAGGTCGTTAAATTATTGTTCCCCACTCAAAATTTAGTATAGCGCTCTACCTCGTGTCACAGATCTCTCAAATTGATATCAGCGATCAATATGAGTAAGCTCATCCACATTCTTCTTGTTCTCAATTAGTCATTGTAGTTTGGTAGCCTTTTACTGATCTTTACCCTCTATTAACACTGTTCTTCCTTCAGATGTCGTCGTCCATTTATGAACGTTGTTGGTAACACTTCTAGAGCCGCTGTAATTAATTTTCGAAGCACTGTTCTTCTTCGATATGTATTACCAATGTCATCCGAATAATATGTTAAATCATGATCCCAAATCCACAAACCAGATGATATATTGGTTATTATTAGTATATTTCCAATAAGTACATGTCAGTAAATATTTACATTATATTCAGTTGTAATTTTAAGGATAATAAGTGAGTCACAAAAGAAAATATAAAGCTATGTGATAGAGTATGCCCTCTACTGACTGTTACCTCGCTGTAGGAATGTTTCTCCTTGAAAATTTAGTAAAGCTATGCACGCAATTCTTGAAAGTAGATTTTGGAAATTTATCAGAATTTTAAGCGATTTTTAAGCTGTTGCTGTAATTTTAGTTTTAAGTTTGAGTCTGTGATGAAACTTTCAGCAACTACGATGATTTGAATTGTTTATCCAATAGTAGTGTTACAGTTCTTGATTGACATGAACAAGAACACTACTATGCATCGATTATAAAAGTGCCTTAAATTATAGTATTTCTGAGTGCTATAAAAGTGAATCAGGGCAAATATATAAAAAATATGGTATTGGACAAAATAATGGAAACACTTGTGGAAGTCGGAACATTTTGTATTAATACGGTGTTGGTCCAACGTTACCCCGCAATCCAGCTTGAATTCTGGACGGAATAGACTCATACTAGTCCTGAAATTTTGGAGCCATTTAAAACCATTTTTCATGCAGCACAGCTTCCAGCTCAGGTAGAGACGAAGGAGATGCAAATCGACGCCGAACCGTGGTTTCCGAAACAGCCCACGGAGGCTCCATGATATTCAGGTCTGGGGACTGCGCGGGCCGGGGAAGATGTTGAATTTCATCAGCATGCACGTGAAACCACTCTGGAACAGGGCCAGGGGTGTGAATGGGGACGACATCATTCTGGAATATGGCATTTCCGTCTGGAAATAAAGTTTGCACCATTGGGTGGACCTGGTTATCCTCTATACACTGCTGCTGTGACCGAATAAGGGGGCTGCCGAATACCACGATATAGCTCTCGAGATCATAATAGAGCGGCCACTATGTTTGACAGTCGGGCAGAGACAGACCACATCGTTTGCTTGAAAGGATATTCCTCAGACAAACACGCGTCCAGTGGTGGGGAAGAGGGTAGAGTGTGACTCGTCCGACCACACGACACGTTGCTAGTCCTCTGACGTCCAGTTTTTGTGGGCATTGCACCATGCACGTCGCCTTTGAGCATGCTTGTCTTGCTAGGGGTTTGGGAATAGCAACACGCCCATGGATATCCATTTTATGTGGTTCCCGTCTTGTTTAGGTGCAGATTAAGTTCTGTAGTCATTTTCTTAGCCATTGTTTTCTTCTGCGACGTCACAATCCGCTTCAGGGCCCGGCGGTCCTATTCTGCAGCTTCGTCTTTCGACGACTATAGTGCTTTTCCGACCCTGTTACACCGCGTAACGTCTCTGTTTTGCTCACAGATGCTCCAGCAAGACGGGCACCCACAATTAGACCTCTTTGAAACTGTCAAGTCGGACATACTGTTCACTCACCACGCTTGCACAATGTCCACAACAACAGTGCCTCACTCTGCTATTAGTGCACAGTCCACCCTACCTGCAACAAACAAGAGACGGTTGATTTACGCAGTGCTCAGTGTTACCAAGCACAGTTACAATATGTCCCACTATGACAAGTGTTTCCAATATTTTGTCCAATACCTGTATTTGTCTTTAGATGGAATACACAGATTTCATAGAATTCTGACGTGATAGATGGACACTTTTATTTAAGGAGGATAAGTCTTGAAGAGTAACCCTAAACGCTCTTAATAATAAAGTTTTCTTTGTGCTTAACTGCGTTACACACATTGAATATTGTAACTTACCGCTGTCTAAATTTTCTTCGTAGTTCATCATTCTCCAAAGATGAATTCTGAGATCATTGATCGATTTAGCATGTGGATACTGGGTTTTTGTACATTGTGAACACTATATTTCTGTGCACTGTTATTTGCTGTGACTTGTATGCACATGGTCTGTAGTGAAAAGATAGTTCATATATAGCATCTTTTGAGTATTTGCAGCGTATATATATATTAAGCAGGCCTTTACCCTGCAGTAAGAAAAACCGTGTCATGAACAGGTAAAAACTGGCTGCAGGTATAATTCATGAGGATAGGAAGTTTTCATTGTTCTTATAACGGATTTTGAGGACAAATTCATTTACTACCGACATAAAGTAAGTTCTTCATGGTCACGGAGAAATCACTCCAACACAAGACGGCTTCAGAACAATTTTAAAATTACCTTGTTTTTGGTAATTATGACATAATCTACGGTTATAAAATGCTAGATGTATACAAGCTGATTCATCGTGCAGTTTGGGATTCAAACATCAAATGGTACTTCTGGTTACCATAGTGGTTAAATGGACGTGTAATTGCTGAATTTATATTAATTGTCTGCATTGACAGTTGTGTACAAGTAAGGAAATAGGTTATTAAAAAACTGGTTACGGACGAACAGTGCCAGTTACTTATTTAACATTTTCTTGAATTCTTTTCCTTTACAGAAAAGCAACAAAGTGAAAAGACTGAGGCGAAACCGGAACCAGAGAGTAAACCTCAGCTTTCAACTCTTGAGAGATTAAAAGGATCTGTGCAGGAATTCCTTTACAAACAGGTAAAGTTCATAGAGAACCTAGGCCAACTATAGTGGAATAATTATTGTAGATAATCTATTTATTACCGAAATTGGTAAGCATTTTTTAAAGATACGAGTAGTACATGTAGGCAAGCAGGATATTAGATGAAGAAATATGATTACGAATCTGAAAGAATAGTGAATTGTATTTATATTTTTAGGCATCTTTGGCTCAGGCTGGGATAAGATGGGGGACAGAGACGTGGGAAGGAGGGCCTACTGTGAAGGTACCATATCGACATTGGCCTAGTGTACGTGAGAAGAATCCCCATTCAATATAGCTGATCGCTGGGTTCGAATCCGGCTAGTTGTTTATGTAAAGCCACCGTTCTGGCAACTGAGCTACGGGCAACTGGTAATATGATTTGATTTAAACTATTCATAGAAAGATGAAAAGAGGTTAGAAGAAAGGAGTACTTGAAGAGATAACTGTAATGATGCAACTTCAAAGGGAAGGTAACCCGAGACCTCTTGGCCTGTTTCGGAATATCTGGTAACCGAGTAGGGTTTACTGGGTTGTAAAGTTTAATAAGACCTTCTACATTCTAGAAATGGCAATGTGAAAAGTAGCTTAATCATAAAAATTCGTCTGATTTCTGGAATGTCGTTATTGCCAATGAGAAACTGGGAAGAAAGCGTTAACAGAAAAGGAGTGCTGCTTAACCATAAATAGGAATCTCCATTGTGCTGTTCAGTACCTAAAGGTCAACGCTAGGAAGGTGGAGTAGGTTTAAAACCTAAGTATGGATTTCTAGGATACTTCTGCAGTTTAAAATCTTCAGTCCTATAAACAAAATGCCGGCATGATACTTATGGACATTTCCGGTAATATTTTTTTATTGCAATAAAAAATTCTTCTGTTAAAAGTAGACTACGGAAAACATTTTCTTTTCTTTCTGTGTTGCATTTATCAAGTGTAATAAAGCCTTCCTTTGAAACAGTCTTAGTTTTGCGCTTAATCGGGCACCGCCATGTTATGACGTAATCAATCTGCACACTGCTTGCCATTAACATACAGGTTGCACTTTGTTAGTATAGTTAACAAGAGATAGCAGAAATGGATCGAAAGAAATAGTATAAGTGGTGCTTAGTTTCTCTATGCCTTAACACGTCAATAAACTCTTCTAACCAAATATTAGAGCAGTGCCGAAAAGAGAGAAAAGCGAAGAACGGCAACAAGAGCTTCCAGGTCATAATGAATCCTGCAAGCAGCTAGTGCCATCTGTTAGTCACCTGTTGAGCTACGTACTGTACGAGGAGAGAGTTGAAAAAATCGTTGTGTTAAAGGTGATGTTTGTTGTTTACGTCGCGTGTAATGAAAACTAAAGAATACAACCTGACTTTGCCTAACCTATTTATTTGCAATGTAAAATTCTGAAAATGAGTATAAGGAAAGAAAGTTCTTGTAGTTCAGAATATAGGCAGCAGATAGGGGTCTAACACTACTAACTTGGAGGTAATAAGAGATGTAAACAGCTTCAAAACTTCCCTCACTCCTATTTAACCATCTATTGAATCTGGATTTAAATTCGAGTGACCATTGTATGGCATTCACGTCCGCAATAAACTTGACTTCATATTTCATTATCAGATTTGATCCCAATTTAAACTACCAAGGTTTGCGTTCGATTCAAGATATCTTACTCTGTAGTATGAAACAAGATGAATAAAGTATATACACGCCATTACTTTTACTTTCACGAAACTCAAAAGTATCACAAGTTGATTGTATTACCGTAGTTATAACTTACGGTAATATTTAACTTTTAGGTCCCTTCATAGAGTAGTTAGTAAAAAGAGACCTTCACAATTTGGATCAGTCCGTCCGTATCCAGAAAATAAATCTCAGGAACACTAACGTTCGCTGACGTGTCGTTGAAAAGGTCTTGTCCAGACTAGCTCTGAGGTGCCAGAACCGTCCTGATTGGTGCAATGGGTCAGTGTTACACATTTTTAAATTTAAGGTTTTACTACTCCAGTTCTCAAAGTGTTGTCAACCTATTTTCTTTACAATTCAGTTCCTCAAAATGCTTCCATTACGTTAGATCCAGCAGCACTAAACTGGGCATAAAGATTATTTGATACAATAGAAAAACACTGTGGTGGTTACTGTCCCTAATCATCCCAGTTGTCAGTTTTTCCAACCAATTTTATTAAAATTAATATTTTTTGTCTGAGACGGTGTCAAGCGGCTGGAACCTTTGTGGTTGTTAGTAGGATCGCAGCGTTAACTTCTTTGCTTTTCACGTGATTTCCTTTCCTTATGATGTTTTAAAATTGAATTCAGGTTACTTAGGTACTATTCGAAATGTAAATAGTGAAACAGACAAGTAGAAATACAGGCACCCAGTACTTGTCGGTAGATCGATATACATTAAATGCTTTTTAATCATTATTTTCAGGTTTGCAAGTTTCATACGAAAATTCATGCCCGTCACAAGCCACAAAATGTGTAGGAAAGGAAAAATTTAGGGGCGCAATGATCACGAAATAATATTTTACTTTCTGCTTATACACATAAATATCGATTTTTGTGTAGGTCCAGAAAATTTTTAGATAAGGAACACGAGTCACGCTAAGTTGTTATTTCCTCCGGGTTTAAATTCCATCTAGGACGTTGGAGACCTTTCTTCAGTGCTCCCATGCCTTGTGCTCTTCAAGTTCACTCAGCCTCCTATCAGATTGAGCACCAAGTGTCTCCTTGATATTCCTGGGCACTTTGGGAGGTACAGGCGATTGAGTGTGGGACCTAGTATCCACCTCACGTTGTACCGTAGGTAGGTTGAGAATATGTGGAGCGCTGTTTTACGAGCGTGCGCATCACACAGGGGATACATTTACATTTTATTATGTATACACATAAATCTGTTTCTTGTGGGGCATAAGAAAATTATGAGGGCTCTCCTGGCAAAGTGATTTAGGTAGCTGTGTACTTAAATATTCCTTACCCGGTTAAAACATACTATACTACTGAATAATGTTAGAATCTATTTAAGTACAAGTATGCAAAAGACTGGCACAAATGAAAATAATAGTTTACAAATCATATATGTCTTTCATTTAAAAATGTGGTGTTATGTACACCCAGTCAATGATAAAATGACCGGTCTCTTTCTAAAGCCTAAATTACAAAATTAAATGTTTTCCACTGTAAGAAACGTTTAGGAATAATCCCTTTATCGAAGATAAGTTCCTCTACAAAACAGACTCAATTTTCTTTATCGTAATCTATTTATTTGTTATTTATTATAATTATTATAAAACCTACTTGTTGGTCTCTAAAAAAAACTAAGTTCTGATATGAATTATGTAGCAACGTCGCAAAACATGGGTATTCACTCTCCTGTTTTCAAATATTGATTTACTAGTTACACAAGTTCCTACAGCTACTAGCTTCTTCGGTCAGAACCTAAGATACCTAAAAGCAATAAATACATTTTAAGAAAATCGACTAGCCTTTACTGACAAGTATTCTCTATGGTTAAATATATTAAAGAAAGTTATTCTTTCACTATTATTGATCATAAAATAAATTTAATACAGCGATATCAGCACGTTCGTAATAGGTAGGGATGATCGGTAATTTCTCGTAATGGTAACATTGCTTGGCCCGCCCGTTCTCCAGATCTCAGTGTCTGTGATTTCTTCTTGTGGGGATACCTGAAATCGAGGGTGTACGTAAACAAACCTCGCACATTGGACGAACTGAAAGGGGCCATACGCACGGAAATCGCTGCCATCCCACAGCAAATGTTGGGGCGTGTTTTTTCCAGCATCGGCAGGAGACTTGAAGAGTGCATGGCGAGAAATGGACATCACTTGGATGACGTAATCTTCAAACCCTAAGACTTTGTGTTCACGACTTTTTTTCCTGCCAGGTAAATGGCATACGTACCCCAATATGTTGCATCAATAAACATGTGTAACTGTTTTGTAATAAGTGCATTATTATTAATTCAAAACCATCAGATCTTTTTGCCGGACCCTGTATTATTTAATCTGATATACACAAACAAATTGTAAAATATATAAGAACGGTGAAAACGGAAATGTCCATTGAAGCCGTTTTCACTAACTTTTCTATCCACTTTGCAAAATATTGTGATCCCCAAAGAAAGTTTTTTGGTAGAGCTCTCACATCTTGTGCTAGGGGTCGTCAGATCGATCCCTGCTCATGCCATGTGGGTTTTGTGGTGGACAAACACCGTGTGCGTGGGTTTTCTCGGAGTTCTCCCACTTTCTTCATTCCACTAATTCATCCCATCATCGGCCTGAGACAAAGTTGCCTAAAGGCCTTAAAATAAATTCAAAATTCGAATTCCTAAGAAAGTTTTTCCTTAAGTTTCAGATAGACTTAAGTTGCAGATGTCCATATAGCCCAAACATGTAAATTAAATAAGTAAACAAATGAGAACTAATGAAAAAGGTAATAATTGGTAATAATGTGGATGAATGATCGTAGTCAATATTTTGGCTTGGTATAAGTAAATTCACCTCACCTCCTGTGAGTTGCCAATGGTAACTAGAAGGTGTCGACAGGATGAGCATCCGGTTTTAATAATTAAATCAGAAAGAATCCCGCAAAGCACTGTGCCGCTGCCTGTCAACATAGTCATGGCATGGGGGTACATCACTCTTCATCAGCTTGGGTTTTCTCAATTTTCAACTAGGCCAAACAGGATACTTAAACATTCATACATATTCCGTGGGATAATGAAATGGGAAGGTACCGTGGTCAATGTATTTTAAGTCTTCACTCGCATATGTTGCTGGAATAAAGACCAATGTTGAAACGACTAGATGACAACACCACTCTGTGGGTATGAAGATGAAACTCACTGGTGATATCAGAGCTTCTTCTGAAAACAAGGTTAGGGATCAAGTGATTACTGTCTAGTAATAGTTTTAATTTAATCATTTTTTGTATAGTACCGCACTTCGACCGCTGGTTTCAGTCTATTGCGAGCGAAGCTCGTATACATTCTCTGTGTACTTTTAAAAACAATGAAACAGCTTCCAGGTTTCTGGATCGATGTCCCAATTTTCGGACAGTGGTAGTGATTGGGCTGGAGGAGGTTTATAAGGTTTGAGATTAGAGAAATGTTGTTTGGTTCCCATAGGAAGGGTATTTTAAGGAAAGCACATTTTTACCCATTTGGTGAGAATGGCTGGGCCTATTCCCTCCAAAATTTGTATTCTGAAAGATACAAAACTCCGTGTTCTAAAATGGTGAGAAACTCAATTATTAAAACTTACATTCGGGCCTCATGTGAGAACGATTAGACCGAACCTCACGTATACACACACATTGAAGCATGACGAAGGAACAATTGAACCGATACAGTCGAAACATGTCATAATGGTATAGGGAAATATTCTTAATGCTTCAATCGTGTTAACATATTTGCAGTATCCAACTTAAGGAGAAAAATTATTAAACACATATTGGAACATGAAGAAACTATTGAACCGAATCCAAGCAAATCTGATAAACGAATGCAGGGGAATATCCTTAGGGCTTCAGACTAGAATGATAAAAAATATTTACCGTTTCTATTATAACAAGACTCAGTTAAGTTTCTAAAAATGTCAACCACTCAATCATCTCAATTTTGTAGACATCACAAAAGATGAATGCATCCTAGTATACATCCGCCGTTGGTACTTAGTTTAGAAGTATTCTCACAGGACGTCTTCCGATGCCAGTTCTTATAACCTTTTATTTTTTCAGTGAGTTTTTGCTATGTTGTATTTAATTCGAAAAATGTACTTCTCTGCCTGCACTGAACAAAAATTTATTCTAAGAAAAAAAAATTGCTTGCGTTTTATGATGTCCGTGTCTTCAGTGCAGAGTTACAGACTAAAAGACTTAATATGATATTCTCGGTTCGGCTTTGTTAGTCTTTTTCAGAATGCAGAACGTATGAAGAGAAGAACGTAAAGTTTAAAAAAAAAATGCACAGGATTTAATCTTTAGTATAAACATTCCCCTCCCCAATACTGTATTAACAGTGATTTAATTTGTAACTGTCCACTGAAGACGAAAGTTTTAAAACGTAAATATGGTAAACGCACCAGTAATGGACACTTGAAGAGAAAAGTTGTAAAATATAATTTTCCTAAGGGTGGTAATGATTTTACCTACATGGGAAAATTTAATATGTATGTTCTGAAACCGCTGAATATTATTCGCTCGTTATTCATTTCATCTGATATTTCTCACATGATGATGAAGTTAGGTCCATTGTTGCACCTAATCTTCAATGCATTCTGTTCAGCAAGTGATTAAGGTGAGAGACTTTGTTTTTTATTCGTAAAATTACAACGATTACTTTTGTTGTTCTACACTATTATGCATTACGAAATGTCTTGGTTTCGAGTATTTAAATAACCAAACCAATTGTAACTACGATCTGTTATGCAAAGTAGGGGGTGTCCATTACCGGTGCGGCAAAGTCAGTTTTTGTCCAGATATGGACACGCACTATTCATTACTACGAGGGTGGATCAAATATAAACGGGATTTTATTTTTTATTTAAATTCAGTTATTGAATACCACAAGGCAATTACAATTTATTTTTCCACATAGTTTCCTCCTTTGGAAATGCATTTGTTCCAGCGTATGGGCAGCTTTTTGATGCCCTCATCGTAAAAAGAACAGGGTCGTGTCACCAGCCAGTTGCGCACGAACTCTTCCACACTCTCGTCATCTGCAAATCGTTGCCCTCCTAGAGCTTCTTTAAGCGGTCCGAACAAATGGAAGTCGCAGGGCGACAAGTCCGGGCTGTAAGGAGGATGTTCAAGTGTAGTCCAGTGCATTTCCTGTAGCTTCGAGACAGTTCGAGCTGCAGTATGGGGTCGCGCATTGTCGTGCAGGAGGATGATCTGTCGAATCGATTGGTCTCGTCTTTTGCGCCGATATGCAACTCTCGCCTTGTTCAACAGCTCGCAGTAGTATTCAGCATTTATTGTGCGTCGCTCATGTAAAAAGTCAATCAGCAAAATGCCTCGCCGATCGAAAAAAACGGTTTCAAGAACCTTGAGAGCTGACAGTCGAGTCTTGGCTTTCACTCGTGATGGCTCCCCTTTCCTCCGCCACTCCTTACTGGCTTGTTTGGATTCAGGAGTGTAGTGGTGAACTCATGTTTCGTCGAAGGTGACGATCCGACTCAAAAATGCATCACCTTCTTCCGCAAACCTTGCTGTAAGCCTCTGACAGACCTCCAAACGTCTCAACTTCAGATTTTCGGTCAAAAGGTGAGGGACCCATCTGGAACACACTTTACGGAACTGTAGGTCGTTTGTGATGATTGCTGACAACTCCCATAGCTGATTCCGGCTTGTTCTGCAATTTCTGATACTGTTACTCGTCGATCTTCGTCAATAATGCCTTTAACCGCACGAACGTTTTCGTCCGTAATGCTGGTCCGAGGACGGCGATCGTGTTGCTGATTTTCCACACGTTCTCGTCCTTCCTTGAACTTTTTATACCAGGCATACACACGCGTCCTTGACAATGTTTGATCCCCGAACTGTGCAGTCAATCTCTGGCAAATTTCTGCCGCTGTAACTCCTTCACGAGCAAGAAATTTTATAATTAGGCGTTGCGCAGTGGAGGGGTGGACCTGTTGCTCCGACATCATGAGCGGTACTGACGAAATGGCGGGAAATATCTAACAGCACGCTCTCTCCACTCCCAGCGGTCCCGCCTAAACATAGCAGAAGCGCGCGGCCAGTCCTACCAACTGTTGATGTTCAGGAACAAAAATCCCGTTTATATTTGATCCCCCCTCGTAGGTTGAAATCAAAATCCTTGGTTGATTAAGTTGTTATTTACGTCCTAAGCGGGCTGGTGAGGTTCTAAGTACGAGATTTACAGTTTGGTAAAGTGGGCTCCGAACCACTCAATTCAATAACTCAGCGGAAATTGAATTCACGGACACGCACGCAGAAAATGAGCGCGCTGCTCTCTCCGCAACTCCGAGGGAAAAATCATAATTCTGTTAGTTGTTTTATTTCAACTTGGGAAAGATTATTTACTTACTCTTCATGACCATAAATTTATCAGGAAATTTTTTGGTCCCATTTTCTCAATGATGGACGCGGGGATGCCCATTAATGAAATGATTTGTTTTAATATTGGACACTATTCATGGCAAGTTAGAATTTTCATTTTTATGGTCACAAAAAATCTATGGCTCAGGCCGGGATAGGGTAGAGGAAAGGAAGCGGGAAGGAGTCCGACAGGTATAAGTTCAAGGTGCCATTTGGGCATTTGCCTGTTATGACTGGGGGAAAACAAGTTATAACCTCAGTAAGGATGCTTGATAGCTGTTTTCGAACCCAGTACCTTCGGAATGATCACTCAGTAGAATTCCATGAAACAATCAGATAATCAAAGAACAGCCTTAAACATATAATCGTTTTTACTGCTGATATTCGAAACATCAGCAATGATTATTTAAATTATTTTGAGTTATACAGTTTGTCCATTACTGGAACATCCAGGTTTCTCCTTGTCCATCGCTGGTACAAAAGCAATATTAGACGTAAAAAACGCGATTTCTTCTCAAATATTGTATGTTGATGATAGTAATGGGTAGAAATCACTAGAAGAGAGCAAGGAGAACGTTTGATCAACACATTTAAACTGTATTTGAGTTTAAAATTATAACTGTAAAAAGTGTCCTTAAAGTGTCCATTACTGGTGCATTTACCTTATTTATTTTATTTTATTCTGTTTCGTAGACTTTGCGAACAATGTGTATTGTAAAAATTATTCTAGGAACTTTCGTGTGTATGTTTTTGCACATAACACTAATACATGTCAATTCAAATGTAAGCAAGCCGTGGAGAACTCATGTATTTAAAATATATTAATTAGTATTTACGTTTACATTTCAACAGGACTGGTACCGTGCGGCTGTAACTCAGTTGGTAGAACGTTGGTTTAGCAATCGGAAGGTCCTGGGAACGATCCCAACAGCCGCCTATCCTGACTGAGGTTTTTCCAGGGTTTTCCTCAGTCACATCAGGTAAATGCCGGGATGGTGCATACTAACAAGGCCCTGTCCGACTAACTAACTAACTATGGCTTACAGAACTCTAGTTCATCGCCGCAGTAAAAAGTTCACCATTCAATTCTATCCTGCGCAGCATCAAGCCAGTTTTCATCTTGAACATCTACCTCTCGAAGATCCCTCGCGTGAATTATATAGTCCGTGGAGTTCTTCATTATACCGTCTCGTCCACTCTCCGCTCATCTCGTTCAGTTTCGGTCTGTATATTTATGTTCATTTATCAGGGTCGTACTCCAACTTTCGCAACCATAAAGTATTACTGGCAAAATAACAGTTCCTATATTTTCAGTTTCAACTTTATTAATCGCGTGGCTAGGCATTTCTGGGCTAAATAGTAACATGAGTTGCCCGATGGTAAGCGAGTTTTTTAAAAAAATTTTCCGTGACCTCGTTTTTGCTTGTTACATATCACCCCCAAATATTTAAATTTATTTACTTTCTCCATGACCTTCTTTCTTAATAATTAAGTCTCTATTTCCCGCGTCCTCTGTATTCGGGCTTGTTACCATGTATTTTGTTTTGTTCACGTTCATCTGTAGACCTATCACCTCGCAAACGTCTACTAAGATATCGGCGTTACTTTGTAGAGCAGCTATATCGTCCCTTATTAAATCTACATCATCTGCGTGTACGTACAGTTGATTCAAGCCATTCAACATTAGTCACTTTTTTGTCCTATGCAAGGTATCATTGCTGCGAATATCGAAACTATCTGACATATTATTACGTAATACGTATTCTTCTTATGGGATCGCTGACACACACACACACTAGCTGAACAAGTTTTTTTCGGAATTCCAAATCGTAACAGGATACTTTATAGTTTCTCTCGTTTGATAGAATCGTATACTTTCTTAAAATCGATGAACAACTGGTGAACCGTCCCACTGTATTCTTACTTCTCTAATATTTGCCTCAAGGCAAAAATTTGGTCTAACGTAGATCTTTTTTTTTCTAAATTCACATTAGTGATCTCCAATTATCTCATCCACGTATACGCTTAGGCGTGTTCGCAGGATGTTACTCAACACTTTGTAACATGCTGGGAGTAAGGATATTCCGCGGTAATTATTACAGTCCGATTTATCGCCTTTTTTATAAACCGGATCCATTATTGAGGTTTTCCATTCCTTTGGAAGCTCCTTTTCTCTCCATATAGCACTTATCAATTTATGTAGTTCCTTGACTAGTACCGTTTCTCCCGCTTTAATTTATTCGGCTCGCTGGGATGTTGCCAATTCCTGGCAATTTAAAAATTTTCAATTTCTTTATTGATATTTCGACCTCGAACTCCTTAGTTTCGGTTATCCACGGTTCTGCGGTATGGATTTCAAATTCCTTTGTTTGTTCACCTGTGTGTACATTAAGAAGCTTATCGAAATAGCTTTTCCACACATCGAGCATTTTAGTCGGTTCCTCTTGAAGATCTCCACGCTCATTTCTAACCATCCGTAACCTTGGCTGGTAATCTTTCCTTAAAGAGTTTACTCTTTTGTACAGATCTCTTATGCTATTTGTCTTACCATTTTCCTTTATTTCACGAACTTTCTGCGTCATATATTCTCGCTTTTTGTTTTTAAACGCTCACGTGGCGTTACGTTTCGCGTTACTGAAGTGCTTTGCATTAGTTTCGGTTTTAGTGCTCAATCATCCCTGTCTTGCTTGTTCTCGTTCCTTATGAAGCGTAATCCATTTATCAAACGGAGGCTTATTTTTCTGTCTGTTCTTCTCACCTATACGATCTTTTGCTTCGCCCTTCACTGTGTCACGAATTGCCTCCCACATCTTATTCACATCAATATCATTATTATTATTAATGTCTTCTTGATCATCGCTCAAACCGGCTAAAATTTCGAACCTATTTGAGATTTCCAATTGGTAATGTGCTTTTACGCTTGGATTATCTAATAGTTCTACCTCAAAATTCAGTTGTTTTTAACCTTTGCTTTCCCTGTTTGCGATACACAATTTTTCTCTCACTTTTGCTATGAGTAACTGATGGTCGGTGTTACCTTCCACTCCTCTGTAAGCTCTTAACGTTCATTATGTTGGTATGTCTTGGTCTATCTACTAATACGTGATTTATCTGGTTGTGTGTTTTGCCATCCGGAGATGTCCATGTGTTTATCTTTGTGTTCAAAGTATGTGTGCTATTTACTATTAGATTTTTCGATATTACAAAGATTAACAGTTTTTCTCCATTTCTTCGTGAAGGCTTGTTTTGATGAGCTTGTAGGTCTATATCATTGTTGTGCCGGCAAAACTTCGTAATTAACATAATTTTCGAATATTACTTTTTCTTCTGTAACAGTGTTCAGAAAAGTTCTATCTTCTGTTCTGCCTAAACTCGTAACCATTCCTCTAATGAAAACGCTTGTTCCATCATGCCAAAGTATCACAAACTCGTGTTTAAATGGATATTTACAAGTTTTTTGTTTCCAGAACATTTTTTAAAATTTATTTTAACAGATAAGAGGTTTTGCCAGCGTACCGACAATATATTTTTTACGTGACTACTTTTGCGTTGAAATCACCAACTGTGTTACACCATCGAGACGGTAGCATAGTCTTTCGTTCACGAACGCTATATTCTGAACCGCCGTAACGCTATATTCTGTTCTTAATGAGGAATCCTGTTAAAAAATGTTGTGTGGGTTCCCCCGTAGTAGAAAGTGTATTTACCCTGTCGAATGCTGTCTTCACCCTCCCACCGGGCTTCCTGGATCGCTAGTATGTTCAGCTCGTACGTTTCAATTCGAAGATCTTTCTTATCTTGTTCATGGAGCCCCCTGAAGCAGTCCTCGCATGGAGATTCGAATGGGAGACTAGTTTACATCCGGAATATTTTACCCCATGAGAACCCATAGAACCAATGTACCGTTCTTGACATAGTTAAATGGTATAGAGTTGTCATCTCTACGACCTGGCAGTAAAGGGAAACATCAGAAATGATGTCCTTTGTCCATCTCTGAGTCCTGCCGATGTAATTCATCTTCAGTGGTGAAGCTGCTTCCCTTCAGCATGTTATTTTTTGTTCGGGGTTATCTTTCCTTAGCCTTTGTAGATCCCTCTAGTAACTGCAAGGTAGCAGTACTGGTTTTGGTTCGCTCCGAAATATTTCCGGTACCTACCATGTCTGGTCGGCTTTTCTCTATTCGTCACCTGGGGAGGCGCCTAGTGGGAGACCAGTAACTAAAGAATTATTATAAAAGTGACAGGGCAACTGATTGTAAAAACAGTAAAATAATATCGGTTGCAGAGGATTTAAGCATACATGTCATTATTTCGTACTTTTCTAGTTGACATGGTACTACACTTATCAACCACCCCACCCCCTAACATGGGCTATTACCATATAATTATTTTCCATTAACTAAATAAAGACAACTACAAACAAAAGTACGTACAAAAGCACTATATAAGATCCGTTCTCATTCTTACATAGACGTTCCGTATCAAAGTAAAGGATATGTCCAAAGTTGAATACACTACTATAGAACTATTTCTCTTGAGATATACAGAAGGGAAGAGAAGGTAATTATTCTACTACCTTCCAATATATTTTCCCCCACCCTACCCCGGCCTGAGATGCATAAAAGCCATAAATAAATTCATTCATTCGACAAGATAAAGTAGGTACAAAATGTCTAAACTGTCATCTTTGGTAAGTCAATATTTAGCATGAAAATTGCTTGTACAGCCTATTCCAGAAAAGGTTGACCACATTGATCTGAAAATAGAGTCTCTAATTCCAACTTCGGGTATCTTCGGAAACAGTAAACCAAAGATACCAGGTTCGAGCCCTGGAAGGAAGGATGAACCTTCGCAATTGGGAGAAAGATATGTTGCAGATAAGTGCAATAAGACATGTTGAAACGTTATTAAGTGTAGAAAAAGTAACATTCATCAAAATACGTAATGATATAGTATTTCGGAACCATCCATACGTAAAAGCACATTTGCAATGAAAGTGAAGACAGCAAATTTTGTTCCCGCATTCTTAGTACAATAAACAAGAGAAATGAGAGAAAAACAACAGCATTTGCAACGTATATCAGTGTCATTCTCTTGAACACAGAAAATTCAGTCATGTTTCTTCAGAAGGAGTTCTATTAGAAAGAAGTAGATAGATGTGTTCATGTTAGCTCAGTGGTATAGCGCGTGGCTTCAAATCTTGAGGTCGTGGGTTCGAATCCCGTTGTGGAAAATGTATTTTTATGTAATGATATATTCCTCAAAGCATGAATAATTAGAAAAAATAATAATAATCAGTTTTATATGTATCCATACAAGCATTTCAGGATAAAGTAATTATTATGTTTAAAATATAACATCCGAGAAGTGGTGGATGTTGACAGAATGTCGGTATATTATAATTGAACGTTAAATACAAATTAAGTAAATGATGTTATATTCAAAGTCGGATCAAGGTGCCATACAACAAAACAAGCAACCATTCACGATCCCCAAAGTTCATACAAATTCAATATCTCCAAAGCTTCATGATCTACACGAACGATGAGTCATTTAAGAAATTAAACTATACTTCAGTAAAGAAATACTCTGAAATGCTTGTTTCATATGGAAGTGGTGAGGCTTTGATCTCTCTATCTTGGTTGCAAATTCTATACTTTGTCATCTGATGAAGATAAGTTAGTATTGTCTAATTAACTAGAAGGAAAAAATGCTTAACTTGACCAGGGCTCAAACCCATGTCCATGTGACATTGGTTTAGAAAGCAAAAATTTTAACCATGAGCTGCTTTTACAACTAGAAAAATATTGCCGAGATTTGTCTTATTAAAACACCACCAGATTGAGTCACGCTAAGTGGACCATTTTATACATTAGTGATTTTAGATAAGGAAGTTTAGATTGGTTTAGGTTAGTGATAGTAGAATTGGGTCATTCGTGGATAATTTTAGATAATGGTT
Organism: Lepisma saccharinum; assembly: GCA_022664845.1. Lineage (NCBI taxonomy): Eukaryota > Metazoa > Arthropoda > Insecta > Zygentoma > Lepismatidae > Lepisma > Lepisma saccharinum. The sequence continues at coordinate 20,897 of JAGDQP010015493.1, forward strand.
CATTTTTTTAGAAAAAAAAAATAGTTTTCATATGTGGGTTTCTACATGAAGTTATCAGAACGACTTTTAAAGAAATGTTATGCAAAGTTTATACTAAATTTCAAACATCTTCATGAAGACCCATCTGGGACATTTAAGCCCGAAATCCGGCATTTTTCACAAAGGGCCATGTTTGAACACCCGTAGAAGAGAAGGAGTGTGATTTAGGGCCATGAATTTTTTGTGTGCATACACTCGGTCGGTAGGTCTAAATATTACATAATTTTTCAGAATTTTATTCAATCCCTTCACTCCAAAAAATTTGTTAAAATCACATTTTATACAGTTCGTTACTTATTTTTCAGCCTAATTATTGGAGTAAAGAAATTAATTTTCATAAAGGCGATTCCATATCTTTGAAGGATACCTCAAGAGCTACACAACAGATTTTGATTAAGGTGTGTAGCTTTTCTGGTTTTTGAGAGATTCAAGTTGACGTACATGTGTACAAGAGTAAAACACTCCACCCACCATTTCGGAAAGGGCCTAGCAGGGTTAGATGGTTAAAAGTGCCTTGGAAGGAATTGTGATAAATAAAAAAAATACTACGATTCACCATAAAAAATGATGGCTCTCCACCAAATGTCAGCTCAAAAGATGCTAACCTAACCTCAAAATAAATTAATGTGTTTTTGTGGTAGTTTATCGATATCTCAGTCGGATTTGCATCTACGATGACCTTTCTTTAAAAAAATGACGATTTTTTCAAGCTTTAATTATTTTTTATGGGCAGTCTAATGGACCTTCTTTTTTTAAAAAATGACTATTTTTTCAAGCTTTAATTATATATATTAATCGGACCTTCGAGCCGATGGCCTACGCTCGTCCACCCGGCCGGCTTTTCAAGCTCTACACAATGGGAACTTTTGCAGATTTGTTGGCGCAAAATTAAAATTTTGAGAGAGGTTAGAAAATTTGAAAATTGAATTAAAAAACAAAACAAAACGAAGACAACAGTTTGCTCGAAAAGAATATGTGTTAGCCTATGTAATTTTAGTGGCTCTATATTCATAAATTGTTCGGATGTTCTAAAGTGGTAGAACATAACCAGAAAAAAAACAAAAACATTTTTGTTGGTTTTAAGGCGTTCTACATTCGTTTCTTTACCTCACAATGGTTCGTGGTGTCCTCAAAACTTGTAACGTTAATTTAACTAATTTCGCGACGTCATACAATGATGAAATTTTGCACAGTGACGTAAGTCGGGTAGCAATACAACATTCCTTTGTTACTTTTACATATTTCTATATATGTATAATTGTATATATTTTAAAAACATATGTTAATATTTTGTTATTACAGACATCTTTATCCTGTAGCCTGCACCAGGCTTGGTTCGGCTTGTTGCAGAACACTTTATGATTTGAGCCACACAATATTAGCTTGAGAAAAAGTATGAACACCGCAATAACTCGAAGAAAATTAATAAAAAAAACTTTCTCAACGGTGCAAATTAACCATTACATCGCCATCAGTTAAGCACAGAGATTGGAAATAAAGGCACGTGACTAGGCTTCTTATGTAACACGTGCACTGTAAATTCAAGTTCGAGAGAGTTGTTTAACAGGTCGCCTTCGTGGATGACTGGTCTAAACGTCGGCTTCTTGAGTGGAAAGTCTCGGGTTCGAATCTTCCCGGGACAACAGTTTTTCGTCTTTTTTCTGTAAATATATATTTTCATAACTGATTGCTTCTGAAAGCTAGGATATATTTGGATTGACACCTAGTGAGGTGTGCAAGGGGGGCACGGTGCGTCCGACGGGAGCTGGACGGCGGAACCTCTGGGGGACGCAGCCCAGGTTAGCGATGGGCATACGCACAAGTATTGTTAACATTGCATTCCACCTGTCCATTTTCTATTTAGTACACATAAAATTCATTTTATCTTTATCTTGTCCCAATCCCTGTGCTGTTCATTTGCACGGTCGAGACAGTCGTAATAAGAACTTTTTAAATACATCCTTTTCATAAGCAATTCGTACTAAAATGTATTAAAAAAAAACTGATGGAGCGTGCAAATTGGAGAAGTTATAAAGTGAATCTCTATGAGTGCGCGCCCTGTGGTTTTCTTTTTAATCAGCCATTCTAACCTGAGGTTTTGTGACATATCTTCTATAAGAACCAGCGGTAGTCGAGCAAATAGCATTAGGAAGTCAATTATTCAATTAGCAAATTCCAGAATGTCAAAATTTCGGAATTTCGCAATTGTAGATAAAGATAAAATGAATTGTATGGGCGGTAATCGCAATTGTAGAAAGTGAAAATACCATAATCAAAAATATGAAACATATAACATAAAAACTCGACAGGGTTGTAGGAAAGAAACCGTATAAATCCGCACTTTCACCAATTGAGTAATGGAAGTAAATTCGAAACGTTTCATTTCCATTTTCTTTCTAAGCGTGTTCAAAAATTTGCTACATCGCGACTCCGGGGTTTCGGAATTTTCCAAGTTTAATACATTTTCAACTGTTCTGAGTATCATTGTCATCGAACACCGGAAATTTAAGTCATGTTTCTTCCGAATAGTTTGTAGGTGTGTTCATGTTGGCTAAGGGGTAGAGCGCAGGATTCCTACTCGTCAGGTCTTGAGTTCGAATCCAAGAGAGACCTTTTCTTTTTCTTTATTAGTAGAATTCCACAAAAATATGATACAAGGAGTGGTTGCTACGAGAAACATTTTCAGAAAAGTTTGGGTAGCCCTAAAAAGGGCTGTTTTGGGAGTTGAGGTGGGGGACACTAATATTGTGTCCAAAACCCTTCTGCATTTATCACACGTTCCATTCTTCTGGGCATGGAATCTATTACATGGCTAACAAATCTATCTCCTTCCCCTACCTCCAGGCATGCCTCGGAAACAAGGCCCCACAGGTCATCCCGAGTTCTTGGTGGATCTGCCTCAGGCTAGCTGTCACTTAGATTACACTTCACCTCTACCCACATATTTTCCATGGGATTGAGGTCTGCTCCACAAGGCTCATTAAATCAATCTCAGGCTGCCCTGCAAACCATCCCTGAACCACACGGGAAGTATGTATTGGAGACTGGTCTTGCTGGAACTGAATAACACCATGAGGCTGAAGTACTCGTACTGATGGCACCATGATGTTACTCATGATGTGTAAGTACTGAGCACTGTCCAGGTGCCCTTCAGTTCTGTGTAGCTGTCCTGCACCGCGACTGAAAATACAACCCCAACATGAAATAGATACACGACCATTGCGATTGCAAGCAGCCACATATCAAGCGTCATAACGGGTGCTCCTCGGACGATACACAAAACGGCGCCCCTGATTTGATGTTTTGAATGCGAATTAATCTGAGAAAGCTACGTTTTCCCAGTTGCGATCTACATTCGCATGTGCAAATACGAGACGGTATTTTTTTTTTTGTTCGTCTGAGAGTTTTTCCTTCTTGTCATCAACACAACCACGTAATCCAACGTGACGAAGCCTTCGGAGCGTTGTCTGCGTACTACCAGGAAAGTGGGAAGCTTCCCATTGTTGTCTAGATATCCTTAGGGGGTCTAACCGGGCTTCGTTTACTAATCTTGCATTTTCCGCCTCGGTAGACACATGAGGACGACCAGGAGATTGTAAATTGGCTGTAGTACGATATTGCCGAATCCATCGCCTGGCTGTAGCGGCCGGGATACCCATTCGTTTCCCAGCTGCAGTATAGCCTTCTAACTCCATGATCAGCATTGCTGTGAACAAAAAAGAAACAAGTAACAGCAGGTAACTGGCATGCAATTGGTTAAGTGCTGGGCACGCCCCTTGTGGGGAACGATTTAGTTAACATTCGCGCAAGGAATCTTAAAATGGCACAAGGAATATAATAAAAATAAAAATAGTTTTCCTAAATGAATGTTCATAAATAAGAAAAGCCGTTTAAGTTAACTTTTATTCTACCTTTACACGTATAAAATATACATTCTGGAGTTAAACCTAGAAAAAGCATCCACAGGCTTGCTCTGTTACGAAAACAACAGACTGAAATAAATCCAATTTAATCTTCCTTATCTAAAATCACTAACGTCTAAAATGGTCCACTTAGCGTGACTCAATCTGATGATGTTTTAATAATACAAATCTTGGCAACATTTCTCTAGTTGTAAAAGTAGCTCATGGCTAAAACCTTTGCTTTCTAAACCAACACTACACGAACGTGGGTTCGAGCCCTGGTCAGGTCAAGTATTTTTCGTACTAGTTAATAAGACAATAATAATTACTCTTAATCAGGTGACAAAAGTATAGAATTTGCCAGAGAGAGAGAGAGAGAGAGAGAAAAGTATTTTAGAACCATGGAAAGAACTTCTGTCTTCTTAACTGAAGAACAGTTTAGTATCTTTGTGACTCATCGTTCGTGAGGATCATGAGCTTTGGAGATATTGAATTTGTATGAGCTTTGGGGATCGAGAATTTACTGTATGGCACTTTGATCCGACTTTGGATATAACAACATTTATTTAATTTGTATTTAACGTTCAATTATAACATACCGACATTCTGTCAACACCCACCACTTCTCTGATGTTATATTTTAAACATAATAATTACTTATATCCTGAAATGCTTGTATGGATACATATAAAACTGATTATTATTGTTTTATCTAATTATTCATGCTTTGAGGAATATATCATTACATAAAAATAAATTTTCCACAATGGGATTCGAACCCACGACCTCAAGATTAGAAGCCACGCGCTCTACCACTGAGCTAACATGAACACATCTATCTATTTCTTTCTGATAGAACTCCTTCTGAAGAAACATGACTGAATTTTCTGTGTTCAAGAGAATGACATTGATATACGTTGCAAATGCTGTTGTTTTTCTCTCATTTCTCTTGTTTATTGTACTGTGAATGTGAGAATTAAATTTGCTGTCTTCACTTTCATTGTAAATGTGCTTTTACGTATGGAAACGTAGGTGACAAAGCGATCACGTGCTCAGATGTATGGATGGTTTCGAAATACTGTATCATTACGTGTTTTAATAAATATTACTTTTTTCTACACTTAATAACATTTCAACATGTCTTATTGCACTTAAAAGAAGAAGAAAAAATCATCTGCACATTTTTTTCACAGTTGCCAAGGTTCATCCTTCTTTCCAGGGCTCGAACCTGGTATCTTTGGTTTACTGTTTCCGAAGATACCCGAAGTTGGAATTAGAGACTATATTTTCAGCTCAAAACAGCCTAATCAGTGCGGTCATCCTTTTTGGAATGAATAGGGTGTACAACTAATCAGTGAATGAATAGAGAGTAACACCATCTATTGACCAAATTTGCAACTGCAACGCTGATACTTGATAAGAGGCATTACTACTTAACACACGATATAATGAACAATTATTTCCATTGTCGTGATGTATCAATCACCAATTCAGCCAAATGCGTGGTTTCCTTAACGTCGGTATCAGAAGTACACAGAATGAAACTAGCGTAATTGTAAATGGATTGAGCATTCGAATTAGTATATTTAAGCGGTATATACGAATATGAATATATGTTTAAATTAGTGCCGTAGACTTAATCAGAAATGCGTGTAAATTTTGCCTACGACAAATAGCTCAGACATAGTTTGTAATTAATACATTGCTCATGTACTTCAAGTTGATTGTGTTTTTGTTTGTTTACAGGAAAACATTGGGACGCCGGAAGTAACAGAAGTAGATGTGGGTGATTTCCATGCCACTGTGGAGCAAGTTGAGGGGCAGGATATGATAAGAATAACACGCAAGGAAGGAGGTGCCAGTGATATGTCAACGGGCTCATCTGTATCAAATAGGGTGCAGAGGGAAAAAGTGGGAACTTCGTTGAGTGATATAGATGAAAGGCTTTCGGTACCAGCATCAAGCAAAAAGATGACTGATCTGAGAGCAAAATTGCGAGATATTATGCTAAAGACAATCCATGCTGGAGGAAATTCAGCAGATGTGGTGATGGCAACTCGATTAGCAACTCATATTCTTCAACTTTACCACCAAGTACTAGAGATGGGATACCACGGAGCAGAAGATGATCCAGTACTTAATGACAAATTAGCTCTTTTAGAGAAACTAAGTGCACTCATGAGTAGGGATGAGGACATGTCACAGTACATGCAGAATCCTTGGTTGTTTGATGAACTTTCGTCGCTTGATAGCGACTCCAAGACTGAGCATCGAATTGCAGAAGATTCGAATTCTGAAGATGTGGATGGACTTCACGAGACAAGAACGGAATACTTAAACGAGGTAAATGCTCAAAACGATCCGAAATTAGTGTCACCTAACTCAAGCCAAAGTAGTGTAGTAGATGAATATAGTGCATCACTGGTGAACAGTGTGAGTGAAAGTTCACAAAAGTGGCAAAAAACTTCTCAAGAAATAGTTGAAAAGATCATTAAAGCACAAGAAGAGCGTTTCAGTAAAAAGGATGTACAAAGAACTCAAGGGAGGACAACAGACAACGAAATAGGACATCAAAGTGAAGACACAACAGTAAAAAAATCGCGAGGAACCTCGCGAAGTCGAGTGGGTAAGAAAGCTTCTGATGAGTTGTGAGTTCCACTGTGCACATAGGCAGTAAAATTTGGGTTAATTTGTGTGTATTCTCATTGTGATAGAATTGATTTTTTTAAATTGCTTTCTTTTCGAAGGACACGTGTGGTGACAAGTGGCGTAGTTTCTTCCTGTGATGAAGTAGATGCTGTTCTCAAGCATGAAAATTCAGCACAAATTATGTGAATGTTTCGAAACTTTTTGGCTAGTGTATTCGAGTGTGTCAAAACATTACTATGTATGATGATTACTTGTCAGTGGGATTCGTTGTAGTGCAGCATATTATGTTCACAGTATTATCTAATAATAAGTGACCGAGATTGAATTTAAAATCGTAGTTTAAAACTAAAGATATGGATAGTAAATTGGAATTAATGCATTGAACATTTGAAGGGGATATGACATTAGAAAGATTATGAAATTTTAGTTCAGAGAACATAACTTTTTTGTGAAATATTCAATTGCCCAGTTGTAATATAGACATTTTTTTATTCTGTTGAAAGAAAGTTGTCTATTATCTTAGTTCCACAATAACCATTCTTTTATAAAGAATTTCAGGTATGAATTTAAACAAGCGCATAATGTAAATTTTACTTCCTTTGTTGTTAGAACCCTTTCGGTGTATTGTCACAAGTAACAATGGAACTTGTAAAATGGTCCAAATCTCTGTGTTTTTCCATGTTCATGAATTGTTTGACGTAGGACGGTTCTTTCCTGAAGGATATATTCTTAACGTATAAAACCCTTGCTTATTTCTTTGTGCAATAGTGTCTTTTGTTTGGAACTTTAATTATACCTTGTTAAGTTTGTATGTATGTATGTGTGTATATTATTGTACACAGATTTGAAGAGAATTTATAGTATTTATGGAATGAAAGTTTTGATGCACTTGAAAGTACGGCGATGTGTGAATGTTCTGTTACGAAATACGTAGCCAGAACTCTGAGCATAATGTACATATGTTTTATATTGTTAAATATGGGGAAAATTAGTTTTTCGGATAATATAATTATATCAGTATATATATGAAGACCAATTCCTGTTACCTAGCAGACGCAAAATAAATAAATAAATATTTGGAAATCTACATCTGTGTGCGTGTAATAAGTTTCAAAATATGTATCTGTATAATATTTGAAGTCATTCCATATCAAGTCAAGTGATGACATGAACGTTACCCCACACCATGGATTTCTTTCAAATGTGAGTTCATTGTACTCTGCGAGCCGGTTAAAAACCTAATTTCATAAGTTTTCCTCCAGTTTTTTAAACGATTTTTTTTTTTTTTCGAGAATGCATGAAATGAAAATTATTCATATCTCCTGAACAAGACAACCTAGGATACTGAAATTAAAATTGTTGTGCAGAGTTTTGTAAGGGCTTTCATTTGATATGCAACATGAGAACACGCAGAGCACTTTTAATTTCAAGCTTCAAAGAACATGATTAAAATGTTTCAAAATGTTCACAAAAACTCTTTCATGTAATGTCGTAATTTGTGCAAAGTTTCAAGTTGAAATCGTACAGGGCTCTTATTTTTCTTAATTCCTGAATGTATTTTGTTTTGTCGAAAAGCGCACCTTTTTAGTTTCATTTAATGACGATTAGACCCCGGATGTTAGGCATAATGTCTGTTCTGTAACGTTAGAGGTAAAAAGTGTATTTTGTTTCTTAGGCCTCCTTGGATTAATTTTATATCGCCAATTGTTGCCTATTCCCACACATTTTATCAAATGTGTACTACATTTTCATAGTTAGTCCTTTTACTTTCTATTTAAGCGTAAACTATTTTTTCTTTGAATTCCGAGCACACTAGCAAAGTTAAACCGTTTTGTACTCTTTATTTCAGACTGTCTACTTAAATCTGTTACATGTTCATTAAAGCAAGATTCAAGATGTTGCGGTCCTTTTCTAATAAGATATATATTAACATAGAAACTTAGCACGACTAGCTAAGTTCGTTAGCAGTAGAGCATGGTAAATATCAATTCTCCTAATAATGTTAAGATTGTAGGATTCTTATTCTTCCGTAACATATTACGTAGTGCAAACCAGTCTAGTAAACTTTAAGCTTGCCTACTAAACAAAACTACAATCGCAATAAAAGACTGATTCTCAATTCTAGAAACTTCGATGTTGTTGAGCAATATTTATTAAGCATAATTTTACCTTTCATAGATTCACAGTTTCAGTTTCTTTATTGATATATTAAATATCGATTTATGTATTTTCTTATCATGGCACTTTCAGTTCCATAGGTTATTATGAATGTTTGATTATGTTAATCTTACGACATACAATCATTTAAATACTTTTCAAGATTCCATCTTGCAATTCTCCTTTTGAAACAAAACTATATGGCTCAACGCTAAGTTTATGGTCAAACAGTGTTTTTGTCTTTTTAAACTTCCGCCTTTCTTAATAGCTGTTGATCGTCCGATTAACATAGCACATTTGCTACGCACTTTAAGTTCACAAGAAAATAACTTGTTCTCGTTCATAACATTTCACTACCACAAGTTATTTCCCCTAAATAAATTCCCCCGATTACAAAAAGAAATTTATTTGCATAGTGAACATAATTTTCGTTCCATTACAAATGCTTAACGTATCTTACCTTGTATTATCTAGTTTTGTAACTTACCGTTCTACAGTATTAGTCTTTAGATTGTGTTGTAGAGATACGAAGTAAAAGAAAAAAATCAACAATTTCACATTAATGTGGTTCCATTCACATCACCTTTCACTCATATTACGTTCTGTGGTCATCATTATTTTATTTCAAGGGCTTAATTGAATCGGTAGTTGGAAAAGGAAATAAATTCAAAAATATATTTTTGGGAAATTAAATAAAATTGTATAACATTTTTAATATGTACTGAAAGGAAATCATATTTTTACAGAATATTCAGAACGGTATTCTGATCCTTGTGTATTGCTCAGATAGTTTCCAGGTATTGTATTTTTTCCTGTAAAATTAAAATAAGTTGGTGGATTTATTTCCTTCTTCCAACTGATGGAAAAAATGAATGCTCAGTTGTAAGTGCTTAGACGTAAGTACGGAAAAATCGACCATATAAATGAAGAAAAACGCAATAAAATGAATGAATGGTACTTCAGATGAATTATATTTACAAGAAATGTATGCACAATGAACAAGCAAATAAAAAATGCATATTTTTTTGCTTCTACCAACTGACAGAAATTTCGCGTTTGGAATGGGCAAAACTGCTATTATTCCGTAGCAGTGATAGCAATAGTTGCTATACGCAAATATGATAACAATAGCAATTTAGAAGAAAACGTATCTAAAAGGAGTTATTTATTCCCGACTATGAAAAAGCAATGTAAAACACCATTTTGGACTAACTTATTTACTTATATCCGGTTATGTGTGTAGTAGAGTGATAGACTAAGGTAATTTAGCTCATACTATCACTGTTAGAAAACGATCGTATGTAAGTATCTGAGCTTGAACTAACTGGTGGAGAGGGAACATTATATAAAACAATTAAATCAGGAATGTATAAAGCCGTGGGTACGGCGGGGAGGGGATAGTGTAATTTAGTTTCATGATAAATTAGTATAATATTTTAAGCGTGATTATATTCAGGGTGTTTATGAACTACACCGATAAACTTCTGGAGGTAATTCCTCACATCAAAACAAAACTTAATTCCTCTGACAAATTTGGGAAATGCGCATAGTTTCGGAGCTACAGGCTGTCGAAAACGTGGAAAAATGAACTTTACAGCTTCATATTTCTATCAGTACGAATTGTAGAGCTGATGCGGCATGGTACCGTCAAAGACTTTAAATCTGCACTATCAGAAAATGCATATTGCAATGGGCGCGTAAGGGATTTCCCAAAGGAATTAGGAGATTCCCAGAAATTCTCTGAAGTAAAGTTGGCTTGAAATAAGCATGGATTGGACGGTATTCCACCAGGAAACAATAAATCTTTTGCGCCAAGTCGATATCTCAAGTAGATTCCATATACCGAACGATTTTATTTTAAATGCGTGGTTGCACAAGAAGTAGGAGTAAGAATTTCAACGAATATGTTATTTATTTGTTATCAAAGAGATTGAATATCATTACCCAATTTGATGCTATGAATGACGTATATCATCTTTACATACACGGGAAGTCGTTTAATTCATGCTCATTTCGACCTACCTCATCTTCAGAAATTTTCCGAAATCCTCTACTTACTTTGGGGATTCCCTTGCATGCTCATTGCGGAATTTTGACATATGAATTTTCAAATGCAGAAAGTTTGAAGTTTTTGACGATACTATGCCGCATCAGCTTACTGTTCGTGGTGATAAAAATATAAAACTCTAAAGTTAAATATCCCACGCTTTCGGTAACCTGTAGCTCCGAAACAATGCACGTTTCAGAAATTTGTCAGAGGAACTTTCGTCTTATTTTGATGGGAGGAATCACTTCCAGAGGTTTGTCGGTGTAGCTCAAATACATTCTGTATATACACCATGCCCAGACACCGTGGATCCCCATCGAAAGCCCGTGGTACCCACCCCTTCCAAAACTAACTTATAGATACATACCTACTTCAACGTAAGAAAGGAATTTGAAAACCGGAGCCCGGATCTAGGGGGAATGCAAAACGGTATTTGCCAGTGGCGACTCGTGGTCTGGACTTCAGGTGGTGCACAAAATATTACATCTTTTGCATTATTATTATTATTGGTGGTGGTTATAATAATAATTAATAATAATAAAGAACTTCAATAACATCTAGTCAACACAAAAGTATTGTAATTTGTAATATTATGAAACTAACAAAGAAATTTGTTGAGCTTGGATAGGGCTTTGTTGATGGAAATGATTAAGTCAAATAACGGATTGAATATTAATCTACTTTGTAGAATAGCAACAAATAAAACATTTCCAGCTTCCATATTTCTGTGGTTACGTTCACGGACTCTGGATCGGCATTAGGGAGACAGACAGGTTCAAGAAGTACTGCTAAGTTACTGATTGATGTTTTTCATGGTTTAATATTTACTAGCCAAATCGGCATAGCACCTAGACAATGGTCCTGGCCGCTACCTTTTTCCCTCTTCCTGAAAGAGCGCTCGCTGTGGGATATAATTCCCCAGACATGTGTCATACTTAGGTCATAGCTGTCTGTCTGATCCATAAATGTAAGTTAAGAAAAAGATGTGAACTTAGAGAATATTAGAGATTTTTTTTAAATTATCGAAAAAATTATGAGTGGAAGCAGAAGTTTAATACCGGTAGAATATTTAATCTATTGAGGAATATTTCCTGTCGAGGAGGAGCCAAATCAACTATGCTAATTATTATAATCATATCAGAAGTAATTATAATAGCAATTGTAATTGTTCACAATTTTCGCAGATGAGAAGGTTCATATGTAAGAGCAGTACATCGCTGAGGGTTATGTTCGTCCCCAAACTATTTTCAAGCCATGACTGAATGTGGGATCGAACTCAGGGGTCCTTCATTTCGAGGTATCCGTCAGTCGTGCAGACTAATGCTGTGATACCCAATGAGTTAAGAACATAATCAATACCTAACCCGTTCCTTTCTCCTTGGGATGAATTACTGCCTTAAGATGCTGCAGAGGCATTAAAGTAAAGTTCCCGTGAAACCTGTCCTTATTCTTCGTAGACTTCTGTGGTACACGCGTGGTGCTATTGAGGTGAATCTATTTATGACCTTTAGGCATCTATGGCTCAGGGCTGTCTAGGGTAGGGGACAGGATGCGGGAAGTAATCGGCCTGATCCTAGGCTTGAGACGATCTCGGCATTTGCCTGGTATGACAGAAAAACTCTGGAAAAACTTAGTTGGTCGGGTGCTGGGTCGGACCAATGACTTCCCGAAAGCGAGGTTAGTACTCTATGAACTGAGCTACGGGTGCTTGCTGAGTGTTATTGCATGTTTTGATTAACTTTCCATCCAATAGGCATAATTTTTATTCCTGGTTTTGGAAACGTATAAACTTGAAAAAATATTGTTTTACTTAATCAGAGTTACATACTATTTGAACATGCACTGGATTGGGCTGCGAGAATTTGGATAAGCTTTAATCAAAATCAGCCGAGAGGATGATTCAAAGTTAGGTCATGTTTCAGAATAATAAAAGAAGGCGAAAAAATCAAGAACATTATGGGCATTATTCCAGAGAAATGATTTTAAAAAGCATTTTTGATAACATATTTTATCATAGACTTTCCAACTTAAAGGACTCCTTAATTTAAATATACATATAAAAAACACTATCTTTCCGTTGAATCAGTTGACCTCGAGAGAAGAAAAATAGTTGCGAGAAATTATTTCTGAAGTGGGAATTGGAAACACTATCCACATCGACAAGGGTGCGGGAATTTTACACGTGGGAAACTGTGTGTGTGTGCTATCTAGTCCATTTCGGTTGCCCAAAATTTGCTACATATAGAGCCTTATGGAGGCAACGATCTTCCCTGTACCCTCTTGTACTCCTCCACCCGCTGATAAGCCTAAAAGCTCACTTTTACCCTCATCGTTCTCTATTGTCAACCTGAATTAAACAGAAAGCGAACGAGCTGCTGCTTATGACCAGCCAGAACTGCGGGCGCGCGTTCTCTCTCTCTCTCTCTCTCTCTGTTATGTGAGCGTTCACTGAGTTAAACAATGTGTAGAATAAGAAGCAAGATGGTTTATAACACATTTCAAGAATAGAAATATTAGAGGGTAGTTTGCACAACCGAACAAACTTCGATAAGAGAGCCGTCGCTGTTATTTGCCCATATACACAACCGGTTGGGAGCATTTGGGGTGCCCCTTTTCGATATTAATGTGTTAGATTTGGCGGGTAGCAGAGGTACAAAACAATCAACTATGCCCGCTTCAGGCGCAGCATTTCGTATATGCAGTAGGTGTTTATCAGTTTGCCGCAATTTTGTTCTTGAATGTTTTCAATCATGTAAAATAATTAAATGTCTGATCCAGTACAGGGATTCTGCCAGAATTTTAAGTTTGGGGAGTATGAACCAAATATTGGGAAGCTGTAAGCAGAATTTTAGGGTTTCTATTTTACCGTAAAAAATAATGCTTGAGAACTCCCATTTTGGTTTGTTCTGGCAGAATTTAAGAACTCTAACCTCAGGGCACTTGTCCCTCTGTCCTTACGAGTGTTTGCGGAGAGGGACAATCATGACGTGATAGCATTCTCGCCAGCGTAAAGAATCCTGGCGTGAATAATTCCATGACAATAATATCTTGACAGTTTAATGTTGCGACAGTTTGCAACATGTTTTCATTACGTATTAAGAAGAAAAAGTGCATAACCTGATTTTTTTCCCAAGCTGTGTCTGTGAATTTTATAAAACGTTTAAAGTGTGTATTGTTTTATTCACCTAAAAGGAAGAAAAAATTCTAATTGCAAAAGCATAGAAGAAAGGAAAAAGGTATTGCTCTTTAATATAAAAACTTCACCTGAACGAGTGTCGAACTCCTCACCACTGAATTTTTAGTCCAACGCTTTACCAATTACGCCACTAATTACGTAGTGTTCACACGTCATGATTGTCCTCTCCGTAGACAATTCTCTGCCCTCTTGTTCCGTTCTAGCAGTTCTGTTTTAGAAAAAAGGAAACAGTGAGTTTTACCTTTAGCAAACTTCGGAGAAAAACAGTTAAGCCAGTAGCTACTTTTAATTGGTGATAGCCGTTTAGCCGAAGTAGCAGTGTAAAACTAGCTGCTACGCTATTTTTGCCCATCTCTTTTTCACACCTGTTTTTCTAGGATTTTCCAATGTTTTTTTGCTTTCTTTGTGTAGTGTATTGATGCGCGATCCCTTCCAGATATCAAATCCGGCATAAAGTAGATTTTTAAATTTTTTGCTTTTATTGCCTTCTTCCAACTGCCGATTCAATTAGTCTTTCATATTTGTCTGATGTACATCTGAAAACCTTCTAGTTGTCAACATTTTCTTTACTCTCCAAATGTTGTATTGTAACCGTATTTTTAGAAATATGTTTCACTACATACGGTCCTTCATATAAATTAAAGTTTCATTATTTGATGTTCACTAGCAGAACTTAATTTTTGGAGTTTCTTGTACACTAAAGATCCCTCTTGAATTTTATCTTTTTCGTGTTGCTTGTAATGTCTCTTAATACATCGACCTAATCTACATGTATCCAGAGCTTTATTTTGAATTGACAAATTTGGAAGAGTGACTGTTTGACATATATATATAATCCAAACATGGTAAGTTTAAGAAAACTTCGTGAGGCGTCCTATGATGGCATTCACTAACTGTATTATTTAGGAAGTGCACCACTTCTATCAGGTGTTTATTCCAGGTAGTATGATCCCTATTACATAATAACCGTAGAAGACGTCTAATCTCACGATTGCATCGTGTTACGGGATTATTCTGTGGGTAATACTTCGAAGTTAATGTGTGGTATAACATGTTCTTCCACAAAAGTTTCCACAGTTTAGACGTGAATTGGGTTCCATTATCTGTCAATATCTTTTCAGGATAGCCAAAGTGTTTATTTTATTCTTTAATCCTGGAAATGATCTCTATAGTGCTGAACTTTCTCAGTGCATACACCATTACGAATCGAGATGCATGTCGACCACTGACAATATATATATTATTGCCTTTCTGATCAAGGTAGACGTCCAATAACATCTACAGATATTAGTTCCAAGGGTCTTAGTGCTGTAATTTGTTGGTGTACCTTTTTTATACCTCTGAGGTCTGGTTTCGATTCTATGCATGTAAGGCAATCATTGATGTAATTTTTCACATATTTCATATTTTTCCAATATAACCATTTCTGCATGGTATAAAACGTCCGCTTTATACCAAAGTGTCCTAGTTGGTCATGATACCATTCTACATTTGTTTATGATGTTCCTCTGGAATCATTATCTTCCACTTACGTTCTTTGTTGAATTTTGTAAGGATCAAATGATGAATATACTTACCTTTGGCCTTGAAATAAGAAGCGACTACTATTCAACAATTCCTTTTTGAGTGGACCCATCTCCTTATCATCGTCATAATTAAAGTTCATGTGAAATGGTTGAAAATGTATCATAGCAATATGATATTCTTCTAACTTCATATCTACAGGTGATCTGCTCAAAGTATCAGCTGTACAATTAAATTTGTCCTTTCATGTAGACAATCTTATAGTTATATTGTTGCAAATGTAAAGCCCATCGAATTAAGCGCGGGTTCCACTGGCCGAATGAAGATATTCCAAACATTCATGATCGGAGTAAATCGTAAAACATCTGCCTCGTGGATATTCATCAAATTTGTGAATACCATGTAAAACGGCCAAGAATTCCAACTCCATTATAGAATATAGTTTTTTGTATTTTAGGCATCTACTTTGTATCGTATAATTTGCTGTTCGTCAAGAAGAACTTGCCCTATGTATCCAGCTATTTCTATATATGAAGCATCAGTTACAATGTATATATTTTTATGAAAATCACATTGACCTAGTGCTTTCGTATTTGTTAATTCTAATTTTAATTGTTGGGAAACCCATTCTTCCTTTTCAAACCATGACCATTTTATACCTGTTTTAAGTAATTGATACAATGATTCCATTAATCTACTAAAATAGAAATGAATTGCCTTCTCCAATTACATAACCTGATCCAACGTTGAAGACCTTTTTTTTATTAGGTTTCGGGTATTGCGTTATAGCGTCATTTTTATCTTTTACATTTTGAATAGTTACCCGACACCATGTGGCCTAGGAAGGCTATTTCTTGTGGAGCAAAAGTACATTTCTTTAGTTTTGTAGTTAGGTCATTGTCTCTAATTGTTTTCAAAATATACTTATGTTTCAAAATAAGGTGTTCCTCATAACTTGTACAGCAACAGATATCATCCAATATACTTTTAGCCATTCCATCGTTTCTAATGCAAACATGCTATTCATCATATGGATGAATACAGATACAGCGCTTACGAGACCATATGATAAGCGCACGAATTGAAATTGGGGGTTAGAAAAGCGAAAGGTCTGCTCTCTGGTATCAGTCAAACCTGAAAATAAGCCAGTGAAAAGTCAAATTTGGTAAAATAGCGTTTACCGGAGTAACTCGATAGCAAATCATTTACTTTGTTGACTTGTTTGTGCGGGAACACCACATGTTTATTTAACTCGCGTAAATCCAACACCGATCTCACAGAACCATCAGGCTTTCCAACTACATGAAGGGTATTACGATGGGAACTATTGGAATGCTCTGTAATTCCCCAATTTTCCCATTTCATCAGTTCTTCGTTTACTGCCTCCTCCTTTGATTGGGGTATTTGATATTGCTTAAATTTTATTGTCACCTTGTTATTTAATTCTATATTATAAATATAAGATTTGTGACACCCAGGACTATCTTTGAAAATATCTTTGTATTTACTTAATACTTGGTATAACTTCTTTTTCGTCTAGATTATCAATATCGGCTATTTTCTTGTATATTTGCTCGTCAGTATTGTATGATAATGCGGCGTTAGGCTTTTGCAAAAGAGGACCATCTAAACCTTCTATACCATTTCTATATATATATACCCAGAAACATTATTCTGAACATTCACGGGTAGCAAGTTAGGCATTACATCTACCCGTGTGTGCAGTTTAAAGGCATATTTTAGGTTTCGGATTTCTGCGATACTACCTCTTTTCTTAGTATTGTAATAATAGTCATAATCTTTCATTGGATTACTGCCAACAACATTTATCGCTACTCTGCCATAGGAAAATCGATACTCTCATTTTGCTGTACCTTACCTACAGCATAAACACTTTGATTACTAATATCATCCAGCAAAACTATATGCTGCCCTTTTGTCTTATGACTGGCTTCGGTAGTATATTCCCTAGAGCTATCAATGTTGTCTTTATCCTCCTATCTTTTAAACTTTGTTCTCTTATTTATATGTTTTTTCTTCATAAATCTATCAAAGTTTCAATTACTTTTAATAAACCTTCCAGATTATCAATATTTGAAAATATTAATTCTCTTTGTATTCGCCTAGGTAACATCTTTACAATACTATGAAATAGCTTTAAGACATATTCATCTATATTTAGGAATTGGTAATTCATTCTTGTATTTTGAGAGTCCAACTAACCACTGCTTGCCAATTAATATACTTATTCTTTAATTCCTTTTTCCTTATCTTTACTTTCTCCTGGCTACCATAGATTTCTAAGAATAACCAACATAAATCCACAAATGTCTTAATTTTCGTCCTATTCAAACTTACTATACAGGATCGCCCGTTTAACCGCAAACAAGATTTCATTATGACCTAAGCCCATACAAGCTAAGTATATGATTAACCTATCAAGATATGTAGTAGGATTTTCACTACTTATATCTCCACAACATTTTGGTATGTTGTCCCAATCCGCGGGTGATGGAGTACAAGATGTACACCTGTTCAATCTTTTTACTAAATAATTAATAAATTGACTCTTATTGAAAGAACTATTACTGGCATCCGATAAATTGCTACTGTCTGAGAAGTATGGTATACAGTCGTCATGCTGTATAGCATATGTATAATTTCTATGACTACACATAATTTTATTTGTCCTTTGTGTATCTGTCTTATTTGGATTACACAAAACCTTGTTTTTGGCACCAGTAACTAACTTGATAACTTGGACTTTCAAAAACTTTTTCTCCTTTTCGAGCTGAGATACTCTCTCATGAAGGATTAAGTTTTCACGATTCTGTTCCTCTCGTAGCTTATCGAGTGTATCTATCCGCATACAACACTCAACTAAAATACCAGATTGTTAATCTATTTTAAGCTGATTTACGTTACACAGCTTTTCTACATCAAAAATAAGTTTCGTCAAATCAGAATTTTGCTTCAAATACTGATTCATGCTCAGCAAATAATAAACTATGTTGTTCAACAACTTCCTTTCGATTCGAATCATACAATGCAGTAAGTTCCGTTCGGTTCTTCTCTAATCAGATTCAAATTACTTTGTCCTTGAAACAAAGTCTCTAGCTGATGGCTCATAGATCGCTACTTCGTCATTATCTGATATCACTTCTTCTGTTTCTACCCTATTAAGTGTAGAACCTTCTGTCAATTGTTGACCTACATACTTAAGTTGTGTCCGATTCGGTCTTCTGGTATGTTTACTTCTAGCTATATCAGCACCAGCTGATGAAACAAAACTTTGTTTACCGTTTGAAGGCAAAACCTTGTTGTGTTTCATTATCGAAATAATATGTATATCAAATATTTCTCCAGCAATTTGCTAGTACAAGTGCATAAGCCCCAAAGATGGTTGCGCAAATTTAAATAAGTTACGGTCCTTTTCTAATAAGATGTATATTAACATAAAAACCTAGCACGACTAGCAAAGTTCGTTAGCTGTAAAGCATGGTAAATATCAGTTCTCCTAATAATGTTAAGATTGTAGGGTCCTTATTCTTCCGTAACATATTACGTAGTGCAAACCAGTCTAGTAAACTTTAAGCTTGCCTACTAAACAAAACTACAATCGCAATAAAAGACTGATTCTCAATTCTAGAAACTTCGATGTTGTTGAGCAATATTTATTAAGCATAATTTTACCTTTCATAGATTCACAGTTTCAGTTTCTTTATTGATATGTTAAATATCGATTTATGTATTTTCTTATCATGGCACTCTCAGTTCCATAGGTTATTATGAATGTTTGATTATTTTAATCTTACGACATACAATCATTTAAATACTTTTCAAGATTCCATTTTTCAATTCTCGTTTTAAAACAAAACTATATGGCTCAACGCTAAGTTTATGGTCAAACAGTGCTTTTGTCTTTTTAAACTTTCGCCTTTCTTAATAGCAGTTGAACATCCAATTAGCATAGTTCACTTCAAATGCACATGAAAATAACTTGTTCTCGTTCATAACATTTCACTACCACAAGTTATTTCCCCTGAAAATAAATATTTCGGCTTTCTGACAATTTGTCCAATTTTTTTATGCGCAACTTTCCGCCGTTGTGTGTAATTCTTAATGCCCGTTTCGTGCTTTTTAGTGACTTTTCGTGCTTTTAAGTATATTTTCAATTCATTTACTGCCTCGACATCCGACCTTGAATTATAATATACAAAGTACGTTCAGAAAGTAAGGTGTAATGGTGAGAACTATGTTGAAAAATAGTATAAAACATATATTTTTAAATGTTTTATTATCATTAATTATCCAGTGGAATTTACTTTCTCGTACATTATTTGAGTTATTCAGGGCAATCAAACACCATAACATTAATGATATACAGTGCTCGTTACTGACATATTTATGTAGAAAAACAGGTGTGAGTTTAGTTCAGCGACCTTTTATCTGCAGATTATTATTATAGTTCCCTTTCATGTTTACCAAATTTTTGCTCCAGTGAAACAGATTTTCTAAATGGTTGTTATAAGAACTTGGAGTGAAAGATAAAGCTTAGGATTTAACTAACTCACTGTCTTATGGTTCTGTGGCTGTTATATTACTTTGTTATTAGAACGGTGTAAATTTAAATTTTCTAAATCCTTGCCTATTCGTAATAAATAGATAAAACTATTAAATGACATTTATTAGCTCTGCCTTTCATAGGGAACAATAGTGCTATGTTTGTGAAAATTTACATGCTTTTTAATATAGTGTAACTGGATGATTTCATATTAAGCGATCCCATGAACTTGACCTTACTTCTTAAAAGCTCTTTCAAATTTTGAACATTTGTTGAACCCTGCGATTTTTAATTTAATAGTCTACCAGAATTTCATATTTTTTGTCCACTGTTGTTTTAGTTTGTAATACTTTAATTTTTAAGGAAGGTGTTTTATCGCTCATTCGTGAAATGAAAATTGATGATAGCTCATAAACAGAATGAGTTTGAAAGTTAAAAACTGTTTAAGAAGAGTTCGATGGGCTTTCATTTGTTTATGTAAAAGGACGATCTTCAGAACAGTTCAATTTAAATATTCAAATTCAATAAATCATTGCGCGAGTGCGCCATCAGAAAAATAAAGGTGTTTTTCAACAGAGGCAGCAGGTTGTCCTTTCATATTAATAAGCTTCCATTTACTCATCGGAATTGTACGTATCAATCAGTAGAAGAAGACAGTCTTTTTATGTTAGTTTTGTTTCAATTTATGTTAGCCTCTGCATAGATCTGAATGGTTAGTTGATGAGGTAGATTAACTCAAGAAAGTGTCAACAAAAACAACTATGTTAATTGTTTGTTAATCATATTAATTGCCATTATAAAGTATTATAACAATTATTTGTAAATGTTTGATTTGTTTGTATTCATTTATATGACACCACCTTAATATTACGGCTTGTACATTTTTATAAATTTCAGTAACTATTGTTCTCTGTTGAAGGTACAGTACTGATAAGGTTTAAATCAGGTTTGAAAAAATCACGATATTTTTCTTCAAAAAAACATTTTGTTATTTTTTATTAAATCATTTTTTAAATTTAAATAGCTTGCGGCGTTGAAAAAGCTACTAAATTAGTTTTCCTTTTCAGATATTTTAATCAGTAAAAACTAAAGTAAAATTCACAAATATGTGTTGTTTGCTACGGAAAATAGCCACATTACAACTTGTAATAATGTTGAAAACTAAAGAAGATATGGCGTTACTTACTTATGGAATTTTCTAGAAAGGAAAGTTAACGTGTAGGAAACTTCTACGATACTTTCGTTGATATGCGATGAATGAAGTGGGTTCAGAGGGGTATACACCATAATTAAGTTCGAGAAAGGAACAATTTAAAATGCCATGTAAGCTTTGTGGTGAACATAAACCGTGTGCGTGGGTTTTCTAAGGGTTCTCTCGTTTCCTGCCACTTCCTTTATTCCGCCAATTCTCCCATCATCATCCATTTGGACTGATCCAAAGTTGCCTAAAGGCATTATATAAAATTGAATTCAATGAAAGCTATTTAATACAGTCAAATCAATAGTGGATACGCACCTTTACATTTTCATCCTTCAACATACACATAGGTAACCTTTATACTTCTATTGAGTATGAATTGCTTTTGAGCAATTTGTGAAGAATTCAAATAATTTGATCAACATGCAC
>JAGDQP010015494.1:0-13319 GCA_022664845.1 Lepisma saccharinum
TGATGAGTCCTTCCCATAAAACAATCTTTTCTTCACAGGATAATTTCCCTTCTCCAAAATACGCTTCTTCCCTCTCAACTGCTTCTCCGGCTTCCTTGGAACTATGCATGAATATACCTCTTCAATATCATCATCCTCCTCCTCCTTCACCATTGATGATGATAATAATGAAGGGGAACGCCGATCTTCTCCATTTCTTCTAGATTTTAATAAACTGAATATTGTACGATCACCTTCCTCTTCTTCTTCTTCTTGAACGTCTTTAGCTAGTAATGCTAAAGTTTCCACTATCACCCCATCCCCCAGTGATAACTCAACTTCGTCTTCTTCAACCTCACGTTTATACTGATAGTTGTCCATGACGAGCTCCACGCTAGTTATGTTATATGCAACAACACTGCCCTCTGTATATTCTAATCTTTATCACATGTCACTGTAAAGAGATAAGATGACCTGGACTTTGACCTGCCATGTTGCCATATTTTCACTGACCTGGACTTTAACCTGTGGTGTTGCCAAGTTAAAAAAACAACAAATGTGTGGTGATCATCTACTCAGCTGCTATGCATTTGGTATTTATAAAATGTATCTACGTAATAAATAAGAATACTCGAACATCTGTAAGGAATCTTGTAGAAGTCATGACCGATGAATAAAGAAGCTACTAAAAGCAAATAATATTTGTCGAATTGCCTTTATCTTTATTGGCAACTGTGATTCGCATAAGTCGATACATATTTAAATGTAATTCTTGCTTCCATTTTCGATTTACGTATATCCTACGATAATGTGTAGAACCGAACCTAGCCCCAAGGATATATTTCAGATACGTTCATATACTTCGAACTATGACAAGATATAATAAGAGAAGTACAACCAATCAGGTTCTTGAATATATATAACAGTTGTTTATAGCAACGTATGCTAAAACAAACGACTAACTTATTCTTACACAAGAACAGTATTACCAGAAACTCAACGATCATAACACTTCATAAACCTGATAATATATATGGCAATAGCACCAGCTATTTTCTGTAAGGTTGCTGTTGCAGGTAAAAAAATAAATTAGAACGCGTTTTTTTCTGTCCAATCTTTGGCTGCGTGATTGTTCCAGGAATTGAATCAATGTTGTAAGAATAGTACTCTTTTTGATATCCAATTAGAAACATTTTCTACGTGGCTTTGGTTTTCGTTGGGTTTAAGTGTTCTAGTGGATACTAAGTTGACCATAATGTTGCAGCTTTCTCTATTGAACTTTCAATGTCCTCTTCTGAACTGCTAAGCGGTCTAATGAGAGGTAAAGGATTTTCATAGTTTTTTATACGCTTGGCGTTCTCAATTCTGAGCTGTTGCTCTTCAATATTTTTAGTGCCTTAGTCTCCTTTGTTTTCGTGCTTACACCTCAAGCTACAGCTGTGTACCCAGCATTTTTAATTTCTTGTATGAGGCTCCACCACTCCTACATTTTTCAATTTGAACTTGGCAGACTTACTCAAGTCCTACTGCTTGGGTTAACTCTGAGTCGGTAAACTTGATAATGAGGTCAACGAAACCATTCTCATATCGTGTTAAGCATTTTCCCCTCGAAAGCTTTGAAACCAAGATCATATCTAGCGCATACGGATTTGCGAGATGTTCGGTGATGATGGTCATCTTGAACGACGTAGACTTCGTTGTCTTCTCGCTGGTATTCTTCTTTTGCAACTATCTTATTTCTTCCTCTTTACCGTGATCAACCTACCGCAACACCCTAATGTGACTTTTCGCGAGAGAAAAACAAATATTTAAGGAACTGTTTAAACCGAAATCTCAATATGTCAAAAAATATCTTTCTTAACAAAATTCTCTTTGCAAAAATACAAAATAAGTAGAAGACAGTGGTATGAAATAATGTTTTTTTACACAACAGACATAGATAAGGTAATGCTTTAAAACTTTAATTGTATCACTGAAATTGATAAAAACAACACTTTCTCAGTGTGTTATGTTTCGATCATTGGTTAGTAAAAGAGCTACGTTATCTACTTTTAACTCACAAATAAATGCTTCATTATAGATAATATAGCTAACTGAAAGCTCACTTAACATTGTTCTAATTATATGAAGCAGTAACTTCAAAGAAAATGGCGTACATTCTAATACATATTTCACGTGCCTCAATCGCAATCAAACTGATTTCAAAATTGGCGTAGATAGATGAACACTAGCGCCACCCCGTTATTATTCCCAGTCAGAGAACAGTACATCGTCAATGACGTTTATTTTCTAAACCACATCTTCCTTTATAGCTTGTAAGCTTTCGGCCATTTTGCATACAGAAGTAATTATACAATTCACAAGACACATTTCACATATCAGTGGCATATGATTTTCCGTAAGCACTGAACTGTATGAAGCAAATATATCTATCACTTTTTCGTAATCAGTGGAGATGTCCCATTCACTAGCAATTGCAATCAAGCCCTCTAGTCAGTCACCACCCATTGTAGATCTCAAATCAGTTTTGACTTGTTTTAATTTAGAAAATGACCTCACAGTGGTAACACTCGTTACGGGCAACGTGACAGCAATCTTCAGTCTGTTTTCAGTTTAGACTTGCAAAATATTTTGAATATTTTTTGAAGACTGCCAACATTGGAAGATTTAGATATTCCCAGATCCTCGTTATCGTCCGACACATCATCATCAGAAGAATTCAGGTTTCTCGCTATCTGTCCGAATCTACAATCCATTTATTTTCGCTGTGAAGATGCCTAGGTAGGTCAACCGTTTTGCCAAGCTCTTCGAAACAAGAAGGAAAGGCAATGTATTCCTTTCTGGCTTCGTCAACGTTCACGTATTTCGCAAAAATCGAGCTAAACGAAGTGAATGGATCTTCAGGTAAACCTTTCTTGCGGACATCGGAAAGACGTTTCAGTGAGGGCAAAGACAAATCTCTCAGAAGCATTAAAGTAGTAGCATTATCTTCTCCTACAAAGCGCTCCTTCATTTGTGTAATGGCCATATCAATGCTGGTGTAGAATGTTTCCACCTTGAATGAATCTTTGGGGTCCATAATTGGCTCGTCATCAGCTATTTCACCACGCAACTTATGTTTTCTCAAGGGAGTGTGACACAGAGACTGAAATTCAATTTTAGTGCCCTTCATGAAATTCTCCTCGTCTGAGACGATACTATTAAAGTTATTTCGCAGATACTGATACTTGTCAGGTTTGTCTCAAGCATGCAGATAACAAATCTAAGTCCGGACTTTGTAACATCTTTGTGAAAGGGTCAATGATTTTAAAAATCCTAACAAAAGTTGTCGCAGTTAACACAAATCTCTGCGAAGTAAAATACGCAATAAATCCTCCTGCCTGGGCGCCAGCTTGCTTATCAGAAGGTCCTTCAATGTGTCGAATTTCCTCTATGGCTTCCAACAAGGCTTCAAATGTTATCAATACAGTTTCCAGAGAGTATGAATGGGACATCCATCTTGTGGTATTAACTAGCTTTAACCTTCTGATTCTTTTTTTAGGGTAATGCTTTTGTTTTTCCTCGAAGAAATGAACGCGTCTTTTGCTGTTGCTTATGAATGCAAATAATTTCTCTAAATTACCAAAAAGATCAATAGCATTCACAGAGGATCCGACGGAAGCAGTCACAATCAGGTTTAGTCTGTGCGCCCAACACAATACATATGTTGCCCTCGGATTTTATTTCTTAATCAGCGCTTGGAGACTTTTGTACGGAGAATGCATATTCAATGCCCCATCATGTGATTGTCCAACAAGTTCCGAGACCCAATCTGGACTATTTTGTTCACATGCTTCATTGAATAATCTAGATAAACCTTTACTAGTTGTTGTTGGTGATTCTTTCAAAGCCAAGAGTCGTTCATTAATATCACTCGTTTCTTCATTAATGTATCTTACTATAAAAGACACTTGCTACTTTGAATTTTCAAACGAGCTATCGACAGACGCGCTGAACATCTTTACATTTCTTGTTCCTGGGCAAAATGTATTTCTAAGGTAAGTACAAATGATATATATCAACTGGTTTTGTCGTCGCCATAACAAAAAGGACAGGTGACTTCATTTTCCTGGTAACAGTTAAAGCGGTTAGGTATGTTGCCATCGTGTGAGAATGCTCCGCTAGTAGCACAACAAGATCTTTGAAATTTCCCTGTAGTCTACTTGTCAATCTCTCTCGATGCCCTCGAAATGCTAAACAGTGTCTGCCTAAAATCAATGTTATATCGATAAGCTCTTTCACAATAAGACTATTCCTAGCAACTTCTATTGTTTTCATTTCCTTTATAGCTGGAAGAATTGGCAAAGAAGCATCACGAATTTTCCGTGCAAGAGTTGCTTCGATATGAGTTTTCCAAGTCTCGTGACTAATAATGCTCATAGTTCCTGTATTCCATGAATAAAAACCAGTCGAAACAAACAAGCAGCTAGTTATAAATAGTCAATTCGAATGAATACAATAAATTTCAAACTCTTCAAAATTAACCCAACTACAAAGCTCACTTACCCAAAAATTACAATGGTTTTGCTGCCATCTATCGTGAATCAAGATCAACTCTTGGCCATTGTCAAGCAGCACACAGTTATACTTGTCTTTGAGTAACCCATTACAAATCTAACGAGCAAACAACACTATTTCACTGAAGAAAACTTATGCTTGTTTAAATAAGTAATTTATACATATACTACCTTGTTCTATTTTTCTGCTATGCAGGCTACTCGATTAGAATATTAAAACATGGCAATTAAAACAGATCTTACAATATAGTATATCCAGTGTGTGAATTAACGGCAGGATGAGGGACAAATCCTTCCTGTGACTCTGTATGTGAGCCTTCAATAAGAAAAGGCAAATTTTTCCCCTAGATGTTTAACACTCAAAATTTTACGATAAGGTTTTCTGTAGATACAACATGACATCTGTCCAGTCAGTGGTGTAAGAGATAGTTGGAATAAATTATTTCAACCCTTCAGTAAAATACGGATATAAAGTGTCCAAGATAATTCACTCTCAAGTTTTCCGGGTAACTTTATTGTATAGATCACATACATATAGAATTGGATTGAAATCTGTCCAGTGATTGAAGAGTTGAAAGACGCGACAGACAGAACCTCCATATAAATCGTTCTTTCGAACGTATCGATTCGATTCAGTAATAAAACATATAAGAATAATAATAACCGCTACTTCTCAGTTTTTGGTCAAGTTACTGTACTAGTTTCTCTAAGATCTCAGAGTCACAAGTGTGAATAAAAAGTTACTAGGCAATAGCTTATAATGTCTTCAAAGTGATGGTAGAGACACAAAAAATTCGCAGTCCAGATAACATCGGAAAGATTAATATAATTAAAGAAAACAGAATTAACGGTCTTTTGGGAAGAATTTATGGTCTTTCAAATTGTTAAATAACGCAAATTTCGCCAAATGTTACAATATTTTTTTAAGCATATACCAAAAATTTCAGGCTAATTTAAACTTTTCTTGTTTTTTTTTCAAGAAATATAACAAATGCAAGCCTAAACCACTTTCACGAAAATGTTATTTCCCTCGCGCGATTTAAAATGGTCACAAGAGTCATTCCGTAAATGATTCTAAACGAACCAATCATTTTATGCATTATCACCCAACTTTCAGTCAGCGACATTCTGAAAGCCATGCCTTCGTGTCCTACATAATGTCAGCGGTAATAAAGTTGTCCAATATTATATTTCAAAACGTAAGACTTTTATACCTTGTCGTCGTGTCCTGCATAATGTCATCGGTAATAAAGTTGTCCAACATTATATTTCAAAACGTAAGACTTTTATGCCTTCCACTTTGTTGATCTTATGT
This sequence comes from Lepisma saccharinum, assembly GCA_022664845.1. Taxonomy (NCBI): domain Eukaryota; kingdom Metazoa; phylum Arthropoda; class Insecta; order Zygentoma; family Lepismatidae; genus Lepisma; species Lepisma saccharinum. The sequence continues at coordinate 5,851 of JAGDQP010015494.1, forward strand.
GCAGTTTCGTGGACGTCTCTGTCGAACAGAAATATTTTTCTTTCTCTAATTTTGCCAAAAAGATCAAATGTTTTGATACTGCAAGCTTTATAGATGAGATTAAGAAAAAATAAAATAATTTGGGATTCATTATCACAAGGTTACAAAAACAAAACTTTTAAGAGTAGACAATGGATTGAAATGTGTAATGCAAAACGAATCCCTAAAGCAGGTATTACTTAGTAAGACATTTAAATATCTAAGATGTTTTTCCTATCTACCCACAATTATATAAGCTAGGGACTTCGAAATTCGATTTTTATTTTTTTATTTTTGAATTTCAGATGTGAATATTTCCTGATTTTAAAAACTGGAATAGTTTGAAATGATTAGGAATACATTGCAAAAATTTATAGATTACAGATTTTTAAATTCAGGAATAAAAAATCTGGATTTGTTTGCCTTCTTTTATCTAAAGCTAATCTTTCTTATATTGTAGACTAACTTAAGATTGCAAACATTTTTCCTAAGAAAATCGGAGATCCTTAATATTGAACCAAATTTTTTATAGCTTGAATTTTACTGCACAGGAATCGGATGCTACTGATAAATAGAATAAAAAGTTTCTTCATCTTTGTCTACAAAATGAGGAAGAAGATTATTTCAGCCTTACATGAACAAAAACCACCTTTCAACCTGCACAAAGACTTGTTGGCAGAATTGATATCTACAAAACTGACGGCAGAAACATCACACGTCTGCAAAAGTTGCAACTTGACCCATTTGTTTACGTCGATTTATGAAATGAATATTTTTGCCATTGTAAATTGCGTGACGAAAAACACATGCATAAAAGTGCTCATATGTTTGAGTTGTTTAGCCCGAGGAAAAACTTTTTAACTTAATGGGAAATTTCGCGTTATATGCCTAAATTAATTGAATTGTTCAAATTGGCGATGCTCGCGTTGTTTTGCGATTTGTAAAAGCATAAATTGGGCTTAAAAGAGTAATTATCTATGTGTTAATGTTATTTTCTTACAGATTTTTCACGTTTCCCTTACTTCAGAAAACTTCTAGGGGCAACATGAGAAATTGGCTCATTAAAAATCAATCGCTGTTTCCAAATGTTTAAAAATCTCAGTGTTTAATTAATTTTCTTAATATGATACACAGGCATATTTAGTGCTTTATTTTTCAGCTTATTCCTTTAAGAACCATGTTCTACCTTTTTTCCGCATGCTCTTTGATACCTTGCACTTTGACTACTCTGAGTAGAATCGTAGCTTTGTTGCTGGATTCTGCAGTGACTGCGATGTGAAAGAAAGATGGTGCTCAGATAACATTTTCTTCCTGAATATACACAAGGACTGGTATTTGTATAGGAAATAAAACAATTGATTTGTACTAATAAGGAACTTTTATTTGTGCATAAGTAAGATACATATAGACTCAAACATTTTCCTAATGATACAAAAGTGTTGTGACTATAGATTTGATACAAACTGTTGAACAATGATGCTTTTCCAGACAAGTGATACAAACAATGCTGCAATGAAAAAACCACTGGTATAAATTAATGTGTTTAAAGACAACTAATACAAAATACTGATACATAAAGTTAAATTATATTAAATACTTTTTTTTGTACAATGAAAAGTATTTTATATTAAAAAGTTAATAAGAATTCTGATTTGCCTTTTTTGTTCCAATCTCCTTTAACAAATTTACCTTACAACTCAATAATTTTACATAAGTATTAAAACTTACAAAAAATATTTGCCATCACAAAACAGTTTTACTTTCACTAAAGTATTTATTTTTTAAAAGTTTAAGTAAGAAAATGTCTTAAGAAAAAATTTGTAACAAAAGTTTTAATAAGAAAGAAAAAAGTTTGCATCATAAAAATTTGTATCAAAAAGTTTTATTAACGAAAAAAATTGTAAGGAAAAGTTAGCAACACAAAAAGTTTGCAACAAAAAGTTCAAAAAATCATAAGAAAAAAGTTAGCAACAAAAAAATTCGAACGAAAATTTTCGTAACAAAAAAATCATCAGAGAAAAGTTTGTAGGAAGTTTTCGTAACAAAAAGATTTCTAAGAACAAAATTGTGTAAGAAAAAAATCGTAACAAAAAGAAAGTTTTCGTAACAGTTTGTTTTACAAAGAAGTTTTCTTAAGAAAAAAATTAGTTTGGAACTTTGCAACAAAAAATGTACTCAGATTTTCCTTTACAAACGTTTGGTTATCATCTTACATTTTGTAACTTGTACGAAAATTATTCACTGCAATAGCCATAGGGAAGAGTAGAATAATCTTCCTTGTTTGAGGGATTAAGCTTCCTTCGCTTATGATTGACCATTTGGTGTGTTTTGTACTGTCCTTTGGAAACGATTTAGTATCCTGCTTTGCACAAGATATTGTTAGGACTAAAGATTTGACGAGTATCATACTTTTCAGTAACCAAATTGTAATAGAGCTCGTAATTTATTTGCTCTTTCGTTCGATAATTCAAAGTTATACCACGAACTTTGTGAACATACTACACTTCATCAGTAACAAGATTCTTCATAGCTTAACAATAATTTTTTGCACCCTATCCAACGAAACTTTGCATCCCCCACCCATCTTCTGTTTCATCAGTCAATTCTCCGAGGTAATTCCCAGTACGTAGTAATAATGGCTCATCTTTTTTCTGTACGTATATAACTGAATCTGTGTCACAATATATGAGACGTTCTATACTTACAGTGTCCAGTAATTCATATAAACGAACTCTAGCCCACGAGGATATGAAAGTTGCTACTCCTACATTGGTAAAAGCGTGAGATGAATTTTCATTTTCAAAGTCTTCATACGTTACTTGTAATTTGTTTTGTCCTATAGGAATCACATGTTGAACTTCCAAATGAGGCGAACGTAAGATTTCCAAAAAGCTTTTTCCGTCACTAACAATGCGAGTTTGTGGAAGGTCACATCTTTGCCCCCATTTTCCAAATATGTCTCAACCCGGCAATATATTGGATCTTATCATATTGAAGTGAAATACCTTCATGCTGGTCATAATCATGAATATATAGTTGCTTCTCCTCTTCCGTAGTACAATTATCAGGAAATCCACAGGCTTCCTGTTTCGTTTTTAGGAAACTATTGACATATTGTTTGAAGAGTCCCTCACTCATTTGCATTTCCCAGATTTCGTATGTTTTAAGAATAACATATCCTTTCTCCAACGCCACATGTAGTTCAGGAGTACAAAATAATCCCTTGATTGCACGTTCTTCCTCATTATGTGTACATTTTCCATTATTCAAGCCCTCCATACAAGATGTACACAAACGAAAGACGAGACGTTGATGTGGATTATATGGCAAAATGGGTATAGCAAGGTTTCTAAAAGCAAGTACTTTGCAGTGTACCAGAGCATGGACACTAGCTGGATCAGGCATGTTTTTGCCTTTATGAAATTTAATTTTTCCCGTTTGCATAGGCTTCTTAGACATCACAAACGGATAAAGGGAGGTTACATCCAGATATGCTAAATACTCATCTTCACCACATTCATATAAGGCACGAAAGCATTCGGTACGTCCTCCTTTGACGTACAATATCTTTAGGGCGTGAAGAATCTTGCATTTCACAACACTCATTTTCTAAGAAACTTTGAATTTCAGGGGATGCTTGAACCATCTTGTTCCATTCGCATTCCCAGATGGATTCAACTTTAATTTTACAACTGTTTTTAAGAAATTCTTCTCTCGCTAGTGTTGCCTTATACCGGTCTTCCAAAGTATGTCCCTCGTCATCAACGGGACGACGACGAAGTTGGGTGATGCATGTATGTACGTGCCATTAGCAGCCGTAGAATTCGTAACCAGTACGAGTTTTCTAGTCATAGCAATCCAGTTTAAAACGCTTAAATTGAACTTCACCTCCATTTTCTGCTGTTTGCAATGTAACATTATTTTATTCTCTACATATTTTAACCATTGTTTTGCCGTTTTACTTTGTTGGTCACGATGCTGAAAACCTAAAGGAGGAATGATTGGAATGGTGCTTTTTAATATAGCGTGAACGGAAACATTCCATCGCACACGAGGCGATAGTGCTTGTTTGCAGGAAGTATTGTATACCTCCCGTTTGTTGTTCAATAAGGTTTGAGAATTGAATCAATGCCTCTGTCAAAATGAAAACGTCATTCTTGCAATACTCTAAGATTTCTCTCTGAAAATCGAAAGTCTTTTCACTTTTAACACATCCATTATGCCAGGCAAGAACTGCATCCCGTTCATCGTCAAATGTCGAGTCAATATCAAAATATTCAATGTCTGGCCAAAGCCCGACATAATCCCGGTGTTTAGGAGTGTTAAATAGGTATGGAAATTCTCCTTTCTTTACACTTTCTTGTAAGCTCATCGTTGCTGGTAATTTGGATAATTTAACCCCCATGAACAAATATGCATAATGGAAAATGATATTATTTAAGTTAATTGAATAATCTTATGTCCTTATGCTCTAATGTGAGGTGTTAAATTTTGTTTTTCTATAAGACATTGCACTACTAGAATTGTATCAAACCCATTGTGTGAGAGTCCTTCTACTTTTTGAAACTTAGGACCCTGTTTCAAGACATGATTTACAAATGATTCCATATTATGAAATACAAAATTTCTCTGACCATCAACATTACCACAAACACTACAAGTATAATTTTCTTCCACGTCCTTACACTGATGACAGCGATGAGATGCACAAATTAAGTTTGGCACATGTTCACGTTCACCATTTTTATCTACGTCTACTAACATTGTTTCAACTTCTAAGATAATGTACAAGAAATAATTATCTCGTTTTGGTTTGCTGGGTTCGACAAAACAGGAATGTGTTGCATCAACATGAATGTTGCAAGTTTACAATAATGTTCTCCAGACACGTCTTTAGTTTTACTGCTACGTCTATCAATTTTTACCCCACACTGTTATGGCAACACTGCATAGCACTAGTAGTCTAATCGCGGATTTCGCTTGATTTTTACTCCATATAAGCTCAAATATTGTTTTTCATGTTCTTTCTCATGTTACAGTGTTTCCAGCTTTTATCCCCATGTAACAAATTAATTTAATCTTTGAGCCTAAGTTAGCAACTTGTAAAATCGGGCAGTGTTGCCTTAAGATTATTGCAGAGTTGCAGCTGTTATGTCGCTCAAGATGAGACGCTATTCATATAACCTAACAGTTAAACGGTGTCGCTGGCTTCACGTGAGCTGGGACTTGGAAGGATGACGGAATATTACTCAAGGTGTTGCCGAGAAGAGTTACTTAGTTATTTCCCGTATACCTTTTTAAAAGATGTATGGAAGATTATCTATGTAATTATATTGTTTGAATAACGATAAGGTTAATTAGATATGTAGTTATTGCTCATCTGTTTTGCGTATGTTTCATTCTCCTCTTGCTTTATCCCCCTCTCTCCGACACCCCTCGCCGTATGATAGTTTTCGTTCGTGTCCGTTCTCAAATAATATATCTAGCACTCATTGCTTTAATTCGTCTGTTTGCAGCTGAGTCTCGAGGTGTAACGATCTGCTTTCACGTCTGTGAGAATCTTCAGTATAGCTTCGTTTTCAAAGCTGGTGGTGGTGTTTGTTCCTACGGAATTCGACTTTGTGTGTATAAACAGTACAACTTGCTTTGTGTCTAGAGTTTTCTTGGACGAAACCTAATTCTTTGAAGCCATGGAAAATCCAATTGATGTTTTGCTTGCTGTCCAGGAGATTCAAGGCTATGACGAACCCGATCGTGTACTTGAATGTTGGAATCATTTGTGCTACTACAAACTGTTAGGATTTCATGCATCAACACATAATTATGACATGTTGCTTCACTACTTGGTTTACTATTATTGGAATGATGATGAAGTTGTTTTACAAAATTGTGTGACTGCCCAAGACATTATCGATCTTGGACGTTATGGATTTTTCGGAAGTGTAGAAATTAAGGACTTGGCGTGGAGTTATTATTGTGAGATATTCACCGAACCTGATGGAATGATCCCACAAGATGCAGTTGATTTTTTCGGCTTGGATACGTGGTCTAGTGGCGATGCTGCTATAGAAGTGGATAGTGATGACTCTAGTATGGTTAGCAGTTGTGATACGCATGTAGTGGAGGGTGATGAAACTAGTATGGATGTGGACAATGAAGTTAGCACAGAAGAGGATCCTAGTGATGGTGGTGTGCTTAATATTAATGTTCAACAATTGATGGAGAACAATAACATGCCTATGATGCATGGTGGAGGAAAAACTAGTGATTTTGAGATAGTGAATGTGAAAAAAACTATCCCAACTTTGGTTTGCAAGGACGTCAAAATACCATTAAGTCGGTAGTAAAGTCATTTCCTAACCCAGAGGAAGATGTCAACAGTTTGTTTAATTTTGCTATGGTACGTTTACTTAAAGATGTCGATCTTGATTCCAAAAGAGTTTTACAATTGAGAGTAGTAATTGTAAGGAAAATAAGCCCATTTACATACCATGGCGATTCCGTGCACATCTTAATGTAGAACATTTTGCGTAGTATTGAAAATGTTCTTAATTCCAATTAGTAATTCTTGTTAGGGGAAAAAGTAACCGTCAAACTTGACATTTCCGATCCTATTTGTGGTGAAGGACGACATAGCAATGACAAATATTTGCCTTTAGAAAAATATCTTCAAAAACACATCGTATCAGTTGAATATGTTCCTGATTGTCTCGCGAGGGCTTTTGTATTGGCGAAACTACGAGCTGATAAGGAATTAAAAAAGCAAGTTATATGAAATCACATCCTAAGAAGTGGGCTTGTGCAGCTACAGAATTGTGTTATTTTGCAAAAGTTGATTTATTAAGCAAAAATGGTGGAAGTATGGAAGATATAGATAAGTTCCAGAAACATTATGGTGACAAACGTCAAATTATTGTGTATGTGCGTGATCCGTAAAGTCGAGAGTATACGATAGTGTATTCAGGACCGTCAGCAGAGAAGAAATTGTTTCTAAGATACGAAGACAATCATTATGATGTCGTTGAAATTATTACGGCATTTTAGGGAGTGATGGTTACTGCTATCATTCTCTCACGCCTTATAAGGATTGTCGATTACATAAATGTAAATATTTATGTATTCATTGTGAAGAGTATCATGACGATAATGATACTAGTAACGATAAGGGCTTGAAATGTTGGTGTTGTTATCGTACGTTTGATATTGAATATTTTGATATTGACTCGACATTTGACGATGAATGGGATGCAGTTCTTGCCTGGCATAATGGATGTGTTAAAAGTGAAAAGACTTTCGATTTCCAGAAAGAAATCTTAGAGTATTGCAAGAATGACGTTTTCATTTTGACACAGGCATTGATTCAATTCTCAAACCTTATTGAACAACAAACGGGAGGGATACAATGCTTCCTGCAAACAAGCACTATCGCCTCGTGTGCGATGGAATGTTTC
>JAGDQP010015494.1:13719-42594 GCA_022664845.1 Lepisma saccharinum
TTCGTACAAGTTACAAAATGTAAGATGATAACCAAACGTTTGTAAAGTAAAATCTGAGAACACTTTTTGTTGCAAAGTTACAAACTAAGTTTTTTTCTTAAGAAAACTTCTTTGTAAAACAAACTGTTACGAAAACTTTCTTTTTGTTACGATTTTTTTACACAATTTTGTTCTTAGAAATTTTTTTTAAAATTTTTTTTCTTACGAAAACTTTTGGTACCAAATTTTTTCCTACAAACTTTTCTCTGTTGATTTTTTTACGAAAAATTTCGTTCGAATATTTTTGTTGCTAACTTTTTCTTATGATTTTTTTGAAATTTCGGTGCAAACTTTTTGTGTTGCTAACTTTTTTCTTACAAACTTTCATGTTGCAAACTTTTTTCTTTCTTATTAAAACTTTTGTTACAAATTTTTTCTTAAGACATTTTCTTACCTAAACTTTTTTAAAACATAAATACTTTTGTGAAAGTAAAACTGTTTTGTGATGGCAAATACTTTTTGTAAGTTTTAATACTTATGTAAAATTATTGAGTTGTAAGGTAAATTTGTTAAAGGAGATTGGAACAAAAAAGGCAAATCAGAATTCTTATTAACTTTTTATTATAAAATACTTTTCATTGTACAAAAAAAGTATTTAATATAATTTAACTTTATGTATCAGTATTTTGTATTAGTTGTCTTTAAACACATTAATTTATACCAGTGTTTTTTTCATTGCAGCATTGTTTGTATCACTTGTCTGGAAAAGCATCATTGTTCAACAGTTTGTATCAAATCTATAGTTACAACACTTTAGTATCATTTTAAAATGTTTGAGTCTATATGTATCTTACTTATGCACAAATGAAAAGTTCCTTGTTAGTACAAATCAATTGTTTTATTTTCTATAGAAATACCAGTCCTTGTTTATATGCAAAGTTAAAAGGAGTAAAGATCTTTGTTGGTACAAGTCCGTGGATGCAATGTATCTTTCACCCATAAGATTAAACGGATTCTGTCCTTACTTACTGCGTAAGAAATTTATGCAGTATATCAATAGAATCAGTGTGTGATTCGGTAAATTTCTGGTATATCTGATCACAAATCAAGGGAGTTGTTAATACGTCAACCATACGAAGTAGAGTAAATTCCTTGCTTAAGTCTACACACTCATGGTCAAAGTCAAAGGAAATATCGTGAAAGCACTCATCACAAATTATACTAAAGCAAGGTGTCCATTCTTCAAGACTTCACAGCACACAGTTGACAGCCACCTCGGCAAAAGTACACTCACAGCTAGCCATTGTTTCCTGATTCCGCTGCAGCAGACTAAGTCACAATAAATCGTCATGACAATTTATTGACTTCATCAACCAATCAGATTATTTAAATTCAAATGACGTCATTATCTATTGTGGTAGTGTTTGTTTTCTTAGTTCTTGTTACAACTCTACAAAAAATGTTATTTTATTCATAGAGTCTACTGGTTATACATGCCAACACGAGAGGATTGTATTTACACATTTAAAAGTTTTGCAGCCATTAAGTACAGTTTTGGATACTCGTTTTGCAGTCCGTATCCTGTGAGATATTCAACCTAACAATACTAGTAAGATACTTTGCTTTTGGAAATGTAGGCTAAAATCCGAACATATCAGACATTAAGAAAACTAGGTGATATCATTTTATTAAAATATTCCATGGTTGGCAACACTTAAAAGTTGGGTATGAGATAGCAACTCTTGCTGTCGTTGCTGAATTACTATACAAGTGGTAAAGAATAACTTATTAAATTATTTTAAGATGGAAACACTGTTAAGTGTAAGATGACCACACTGCTTGTTCAGCAATGCCAGCTGGCTATGATATTCTCTCACAGACTCTTTCCCCCACCTGTCTCCTACTCTTCCTGTTTCAAGTAAACATATGGTTGCAGGCTGTGAGAGCAAGGCATGGACTACCGGTGTGCAGTGCTAGTTTCTTAGTGTGTGTGTGTGTATTTCTGACGGGGTTCTGCAAAAGTTGGCATATGGGGGAAATATTCTTGCATCAGGCGATAACACCCATCAGTCAAGTCCCATAGACTTAGGAAATATTCTTACATTATACTACCTAAGATTCTGCCAGAGAAAAATATAAAAGTAAGTAATTATAATTTCTTATTACCAAGTCCATTTGTCTTTATCTACCTTACAAAACACTATATACGAATTCTATACCCAGTTTAATTCATGAATATGTTCAATACAAGTCTTTTAGTACACCTACATGGTCTCAGGAAAGGTAGATTTATCAATCCGTGTCGTATAAAGAGAGTACATTATAATTATGTAGTGTCAATCACTTGAATTGACATAACAAGCAGTCCAACAGACCTCATTTTCTTCTTATATTACGCGTAAATGTGATTCCAAACACTCTTTTTTTGCTATAATCAGTTCTTTCTAGCTTTCATTTGATACAAAGTACTGCGAGTACTACATCTCTCCTTAACCAAACAGTCTTTTCGATCATAACATACATGCATAATCATTATATACTCATAAAAATACAACTGAAAGAGTAGATGATATCTAAAATCATGTTCAAGCTACTTCAAATGTGAGTTTTCTCGTTATATATTGTTTCAAAGTAGTCGGTATTATGTAAATCCACGCTTTTCGCCTTCAAATACGCGTTCAAAGTAGTTAAAATGGCAGTTTTCTAGTTACATATTAACTAAATATGGTTCTTATCGCTTCTCTTAGTATTAATATAGCGTGTAATATAGGCAATTTTGATTTATCAGACTTGATTTCCCAATTAAAGTTTACAAGTAAAATAATATCTACACTCCATTCTGAACAGTCCCTCACGCGAGAAAATCGAAACAATGAGTAATTCATACCATATTTTTCGTGAAGATATAGTTTATTTCTCTAATATTTGTGTTGAAAATACCTATTTCAATGTTCTATATTAACAAAATTGTATTGCACATGGTCAAATTCGGGTAATCATCTGCTTTGATGCCGCCATTTTCATATTCAAGAACTTGGTTTGTAACAACTAACCTCTAATATGGCGTTACTCTCGTATTTTAGGGTTTCAAAAGTATCTTAAAGACTAGTTTTCTGCTTAAAATTATGTTTGAATATCTCTTTCATAGTGCTAACCTATAAGTAAGAAGACTTAATTAGCTGATTTTCACATCAATTAGTCCTTTTCGTGATTTAATAAACTTCATTCTACTTCAAATGTCACTTTTCTCACAATATATTGACTGGAAGAACTCCCTTCCTGATAACAAACACCGAAATAGTTGCAATTTCATCTGAGAAGTCCGCTTTAGACACGTCATAATCACGTTTGTCCTATAGATTGCTACCAAATAATCCTTTCCAAGGGTAAAATACAATCCAAAAAACTCATTTCTAGTTAAATTATCTGTTAAATACGTTCTCCAAAGTGATAGTTTGATGTTTAATTCATTTTTCCATATTTCAAAAGAGGTCTTTTCTCCTAACAATGCCAATGAATACCCATGTGAAGCAGCAAATAGCCTTCAAAACAGTTGCTAATCGGTTAAGTTCTAGTTAAACAAGCAGGACAAAAGGCGTGTTATACAGGTTTTCCATTGCATAAAACAATAAACACCCTGTATTAATCTAAATTCAGATTCCAAATCTGTTTCAAATGTGTCTCGTATGCAATTCAAAGGAATAATCACCCTGTATTAAGATAGATTCTCTTAAAAGTAGCGTCTACAATTCTGTTATATAGTTTTTGCATGCCCTCTGAGACAATATGTACCTGATATTTCAAGTTAAACTAGATTTGTACACATGAAATACACTTCTTTGTACACTTTTGGTACGGTAACTAGCTCACAAATAGCGATATTGTAGTAATTTAGACTTTAAAAGTCTTAAGAAACATCACAAAAGTAAAATATTAGGATAACGTTTACTTACAAACGCATTAATCACATATCATACGGTTCTTTCTGCACAATAAATGCACTTCTAGTGTTCAAATTATTCCAAAATTGGTACTAATGCAATTATTTCGGTTTACATTGGTTCAAATCGCACGGTTCTACGTGTAAATTATGTATATTTCATTGTCTTAAGAATTAAAATCTCATTCATTTATACAAATAGAGGTGTGAAAACAAGCAAAAACACTTCTTATGCAGAATAATCACATCTCTGGAGTAAATATTATTCATAAAAGATGATAGTATTATAGCAAATAGATATATCCATATTATGTACACGTAATTTCTTATATAAAGCTATCGTTAGATAGATTATCTTTGAATGTTTATCCTAACTATGTAATATTCTTCTAATATTTCGTATCAAATTTCACCGTTTTCTTCTGTTTAAATATTTAAGACAGAGTTAACATGCATTTTTCGTCCCTCGACGGAGAAGGTTTTCACTTCTCCAAATCTTCTCAAGCACTGCGTAAATTAAAACGATATTTGACGCATGCCACAACAGATGGTGTGATCTGTTAGGTAAAACAATTAACGTCTGGGGGCAGAGGCACCACTGTCTCCACCGTCCTCAGTCGGTACAACCAAACTTCCGTTTCCCAGGATCATAGAACTTCTCCATCCTCTGTTAGGTCAACGGGTTGAACTCGAAGCCTAAAGGTGAAGTTTTATGCGGAAGAAGATGACAGTTTTGTCAAAATAATAGTCTGCATATGTCAATTTCTCGCCATTTGGTGGCCAGGGGTGGCGACTGGATTGATACACACTAGTATTTAATGATTAATTACCTTCATCCATTTATTAGACAGAGGAGGGAGGCAACAGATGTCTTGTCTCATCTTAAAATTTCCAAACGAGAAAGGAGAGAGTAAAGAAAAGTTTTTTCTGCATCTCTGACTTGTTTTGCCTTCATTTAGATTCTTTCCAAACATTTCATTTAAATACAGTATCGTTCAACACTGGCGTTGTGGTCTTGGAAGCAGCACTGAGAAAGACAACCGGCTTCGACCCTAACTCTGTGTCATCCTGACTGATGATTTCGACATATCTAACGTATGTCTTTTTGATTTGTTATCGAATTGAGCCTACGACAAGATAATACAACAATATAAATTTTCAATGAGTGGTCGCTAGAGGGTGTTAATAAAATAATTGACATTTATCTGAATTATAAAATAAAAATTAAATACAAGTAATTGCTTGATTAAAACAATGAAAATATAAGATGTTGAAGGCAATATGTACATCAAATGACTGAAAACTTGATAGGAAATTGATTATTGACTATTTCATGTTTGATACTATTAACCAATGCATAGAGTATACACTGTATGGAGAAAAAGGTGGTACCATATTGAACCTTATTTATCATATTATTATCGTATTGATGCAATTAAACACAGTTAATAAATCGCTATTACTAAACATTTAAGGTATTCAATCTATAAAAATATACATTTCATGTATTACTACACCCTCCTTCTACCGCATGTTTTACAAACTCCTAAAAATGACAGAGGGCACAAATTCAAACATGGTGTATAAAAATCCTAAGGGATGGCCCTGCCCCCACTGCCACCTGAAATTGTAATTAATGCACGCTTATACTACTAAGTTATACTACTAAGTGAGTAATTCATTGTTAATGCTCTTTATAAAAAAGATTTCAAGAAAGTATAAATCACGAATCTAGTGATTTGCACAGTCATCTTACGGGATTTTACCTGGCCTAGAATGATGCCTTCACTTATGGTCCATTCAATACTTGATCTAGCACAGAATTCTGTTGAGTAATAGGCCCTCACCGCCCAAGAAATCTCACCCTTTGGAGATGTTCTTTAGCGGGTTTTAATTCCAAAGGTGATGATCCCCTTCCCGCTATTACCTCCAATGAAATATCAGCCGTCTGCACCTCTTGGGAAGACGTCTTGAACTGTTGTGGACAGTACCCATAGGCTTTCCTGATGTCCTGAGAGATAGGACACCAAGAGGGCTGTGAAAAACTCTCACTGACAACGGAATCGTTGTTCCGAACGTTTCTTAGTAATATTTCATTGTGTTGAAAAGCATTGTTCTTAGGACAAAGATTCGTTGTAAGACAGAACATTAACAATAAAATTTCATTTACATGGTAAGCATATTTTCTTCAAAGTGATTTTTATTATTCCCTAACTTATTTAAATATGTTTTTTTTTTAATGAATAGCACACACTAAAGAAGTTGTTGAAACAGAAATAAATAAAGATTATGAACAGATTTGTCAACAAACAAACTGTCTTGAAAAAAACTGATCTTGCGTGTTGTTAATTTTGATATTGAGAAAGCACTTTTCAAGGAAATGAGGGGGAAAACTATAGCTACACTGAGAGAAATTTCATGTGAAATTTAATCGTAAACTACGACTGATTTGTGGACAGCTGGACGTAAGTAGAATTTAACGTTTCGCTTCATGTTAAGCTTGTAATTGGAAATATGCATGACTGTGGCGAAGCAACTTATGACGTCAGAAACTAATGACGTCATAACGAAGAAACAAGCATGGACCTAAAAGCATTATGTAATGCGTTTTTCTCAGTATTAGCTACGGAAGTGAAGCAAACACAATGTTTTATCGTCATTATACGAAGCACTTATGCCATGAAAGGAGTGATGTTTTCCAAGTACGTAATGGTAAATTACGCGTATGTAGTGAAAATAGGGTACCCATGTCAGGACAATTGACCATTACGGAATGTCATGTTACCATTATCTCATTGAATGTAACCAGTACAAGCATTGAAATATAACATTCCGTACTGCTTAATTATACGTTTGAAATGAAAATTCCCAGAGTACAATCATGGAGATTTAACGGTACGTAAAGCTAAGTTGTGCCTCCGTATTGCCAATTTCACATTACTATCAAGGAATTTGCACTGTATTTTAATTGGTTTTTCTCCTTCTGTAATGTAGATTTCCCATTACTGACATGGTGTTTGCACAGTATAGTAATTGTTTTTTCCTCCGGCTGTAATGTAAATTTCCCATTATTAGCCTGCTACTATGAATCTGTGTAATGCACTACTATAATGTGCATATTTGCTTTTACATATTATTGATTCCTCAGTACATCCCTGCTTTTCTATCCCTTTTTCTGTGCTTTTAATGCATGAAACAGAATCCTCGCTATTATTACAATTTTTTTCTTCATATCAACAAAATATATGTTATAAACCAAACATTAAAAAGGCTGTCTCCTATCTAAAGCTAGTTTACAGAAATTCCATTTATCAAGCTCGGGGGCTTCGTTATTACTTTTCGGTTTATTACGTTTGTAATAATGAATTAACAATAGAAGAAAACTGTAATAATAGCGGGGGTAATTTAGTAGAAAGGGTACAAGAACGACTGAAAATTGCGGCTGGCCTACCTTCCAGGGGCATCCACCACGTTGTTGTATTGACGTCGTAGGTCGTTGACCCTCCGTGGTAGGTAGTTGACCCCATGACGTGGTGTGGACGTTCGTACAAGACTACGAATGAATTTTGGGTGGGAAAAAAGTGATGACGTAATCCAAGATAGGGTTTGAAAGTCTCCATCACGTGACAGAGATCATTGAACTGTGATGTTGACAAATGTTGAGTGCAACGTTATCATGTTGAGATTGTACTGCTGGAGCAAGTCAGAACATGATTTTTGACGTCACGAGGTCATTGTCCGGAGGCAGGATAGTACAAGATATTTGACGTCACGGCGTGCGTACAAGCGAGCAGTTGACTATTGACGTCAGAAGGTCATTGACAGGATGTAGGAAATTACTTGTTACCTGACGTCATGGCGTGGGTGAAAGTTTTTGATTATATATATAGAGGGCAGTAGTGTTGTATGTATCATTATAAAGAGAGGCAAGCTTCAGTCATGGCAGAGCAGCAGCAAGGTGTAGCACGTCCTGTTAAGTTGCGAGTAGAAGATGTGGAGAACCTTAACGATACATTGTAATTATTGGATAGTAGTTATGAAGAAGAAGATAAAAACCGTACCATATATAGTTTGTTAAAGTCTAAAGTGAAGAGTGAACTATCATTATTATCTTCTTTTTCATTTAATAAAGAGGAGAATGATGACGACGAGGATATTAAGGAAGTCTATTCCTCGATAGTGCCAAAGACAAAGACGGAGGATGAAAATATTAGTGTGGTATATTCATCATTAGCTCCAAAGAAGAAGAAGAATGCAAAGACAAAGCAGCGTGTGCTGGAGGGAGTTGAATATCCTGTAAAGAAACGTTTGTGTTATGATAATACTGGAGTGAAGCAGTCATCATCAATACTATCAAGAGCAGCAGCATTGGCAGGAATAGCTCCACGACTGCTAGGATCAGTAGAAAAAGCACCAGCAACAGTAGCAGCAGTAGCGAAACCAGCAGGAAGGACTCGAGTAGTTGTAAAAAGTGCCAAGTGTGGATGCAAGAACAAGTGGGTAGATGAGAAGTTTATTCGTCTAGCCTTACAGCAGTGGAATCCTAAAAGTGCTTCGATCTGTGAAGGGTGTTTTAATGAGGAAAATAACCAAACTGGGCATACGTATTTAGGCTATATCAAGCCAAATGAACTAGTAACAGGCGAAGAAATTGAAAAATATTTTCGTAAATGTGTGTGGAGCCTGATCTTAAAACCTTCAACAGAGAAAGAACTGTATGTTATTTATAAGCAAGATCATCCTGAACTGAGTAATGTTGGGTGATGATGAAACAATTATGCGAAATATGAAATATGGACTTTGGAAGGTGGTAAAAGTTCATATGCAAGGTGTTAAAGATTTGTTACATGACAAGGATCGCAAAGGAAAAGATCGAGTGAAACTCTAAAGTGCTGTAAAATGAACAAGTGAAAAAATGTCAGACTATTGTGTATTTTGTGGTGGGATTTTTGTTGTCGACTCGCGTGTATTACAAACATTTCGTACATATCTAAAGGACAACCCAATTACTTGTAGTGGGTGTAAGTTAAAGATTCTTCATTATAACTGTATATATGTGTGGAATACAGGAAAAGTACTTTCAAAACATTTCTTGAATCAAGTAAATCACCATGAAACGTTTGAGGAGTAATATGAAATTTTCAAACGACAGGGTCATGTAAGTATTTCCATGAATAATTGTTTCAAAACTTGTAGAGAATTAGTTCATAATAGTGAATTCATTGCTCAAGTCATACCTGACGTGATTCATGAACAATTCTCTGTAGAAAAGTCTGTAAGTGTGTCTTCAGAACAGTACATTATTGATGTGCAAGGATTTAAAATCTCTACACATGAGTTTATTATGAGAGAATTCTGTATTGTAGCGTGTGATACTAGTCTTTTATTCCACTGTTTAGTAAAACATCCATGTGAGATTACTGAAGTAGGACTAGGATATCAAAAACAAATGCAATGGTTAACAGAAAACTCACGATTTACAATGGCACACATCAAATGGATACAGCGTTTCACATCTTCGTAGAATAATTTTTCAATTGTGTTCAAGTGAAGCTACATTCTTTTGTAAAGATCTTGAAAAAGCACAGTGGATTAAAAAACTATTTCACTTACAAACTGTGAATGATGTAAGTGAAAAGGAACGTCCTGCCCTGAAACCATTAAATTTGAATATTGGTATGTCTAAGTATACTTTTCATGACCCTGTGGAGGTGAATGTCTGTGCATTAAGAAACTGTTTGCAAATACAGTATTGGATGAAACATGAGAAACCAAAAAATCTTGTAAATACCTGATCAGCCATGCAGATGTAAGAAGCATGTGGAAGTTGTTTTTATAAAACACTTTACTTACTCTTAAATAATAAAGAATGAATACTCTATGAATTTGTTTTTTCATTTGAAATCAGGATAAATGATAACAAAAAGGTTTAAATTATATAAACATATTTATTTTTCTTTAAAATGAAGAAGAGTAGTATACAGTTCTATGTACAACGTAGCTTGTTTTTTGTTTTATGATTTGTTTAACATATTTTACTACAATTTGATCATTTTTTTCAAATGAACAGTATTGAATTCTGGTATGATATTAACCCTCCTTACACTAAAGTAAATAAAGACTATACAAAATAATCCACAAAGGGTGGATGAATTATCTTGAACCTGAATTTTATTATATTGATACACTTTACAATTTCGTTTTAAGAACGTTACAATTTGCTTAGGAGATGGTCTTGTAAAGGTATCAAAATAAAAAACCCTTGCATTTTCATTAATATAAATTGCAGTCCAATGACTTCCTCCACTTGAGGAAGAGCTTAAATAACTATAAGTGCTGCTGGAAACTGTACACGAACAGGTAATGTATTAATGGCATAAATGCCAGTCAGTACACTTGCAGATAAACAATCACGTAAAATCACTTTCATCAGTTGATCCGTCCACATTGTTTGTTATAGGACTTGGTATGTATACACACTTATTTTGATTTAACACTGATAAGCCAAGCTCATAAAATTTAATATAATTTGCATAAGTCCATCCTTCTTTCACTGCACATCGGAAATAGGAGAATCGACGCAAATAATGAACACACTGTCTTGAGGGATATGCCAATTGAGAAAAGTGAGGACACTTTAATTCTTCTAGGTTGATTACACTTTTACCAAGGATAGATTCCAGAAAAAAATGTCTTGTTTTCCCGAAAGTGTACACTACACCACTATGCTGAGTGTATTTGGTAATCACACTTTTAACTTCACTGTAGGGGGTATCACCATCGTTCCAGTGGAGACCGTAGAGATGCTGAGACAGGTAATTGTTATGTAATCGCAAGGCTGTTGTCAACTGGGAGTAGGGGAGAGGAGGTTTAAAAATCCAACTTTGTGAACAATCCAAGTAAGGATTGATAATAACAAGTTCTTTCAAGACTAACCTTTCATGTTCGTCCTCCTCATTTTCACCACGCGTGAGAGCAGAGAAGTGTACCAGAACCCGCATCGTGACTGAATGAGATTGAAATTAAAATGTACCATCGGTATATAGGTTTCAATTTTTCTCAATTTCTATAATCGAATCAAACTGAGCATACACAATACATGATACAGACTGTACTAGTGCTTGAGTAAAGGTTATTTTTATATTAACAGGAGAGTCTGTTACAACATCCCAAGTACAATCATCAATACTTTCTGTAGGAGATAGAATAAATGGGAAAATAGTATAACCATGTGCAAAATCATGAGAAGTAATTGTATTTGCAGTATTTTGATGAAAGATCCCAGTACCAGAAAACAGGGTGAAATAACTTTGAATGAATAATGCTCTTTGAAAATCAGGGGTTAGGGGAGTGGGTGGATAAAATTTAGAACCTACTTGAACCTGCAATTTGTTGAGATTGAAATGTTCAAACTGGAGAGGGTTCAGATATTTACCATTCATTACTGTATTTGCTACGAATAAAATGACAAGGTTTTTCGGTACACTACCCAAAAATAAATTATCAATATTAAATGAAGTTACATTTTGTGGAATAGTAATGATTCGTGTTTCCACTCTAGTGAGTGGTAATTTTGCAGTATTTTTTTCCATGTAAGAATTTACATGAAGAGATAAGTCAGCAGAAATAGTAAGACGACGTGCATATAACACATCTTCTTGTAAGACAACTTTAAAGTTTGAATTGTCAGCAGCCATTAAACAAAATGAATCTTTATTAAGAAACAGCTTTATACGCAAACTTACTTTACTTGGGAGTATACGATCTAAGTTGGCAATATCTGTAAAGAGACGTTCAAACATTTCAAAAGGAGCACTACCACTAGTAATTTGCATTCTTTTACGAAAACCAGCATTATTTCCATCAAGAGTATTAAATTGTCCAGCAGTATCTTTATGCCATAACGCACATGTGAGATGAGTTTTCGAAGCATCTTCAGAGTAATTAAATATTGATTCTAAGAAAGCTCGAATAGCATGAGCCAGAAGAGGAAGAAATTAATTTATCATTTAAATATACATTGACTTGACTGAACATAGAATGAAGAAAGTTATTTACTGTTGCTACAACATCAGCTTGCACTGCTGGTTGATCGCCTTGTGCTGGCTTATATACTTCTAAGTTATCACCATTAGCTTTTGTTATTTTACAACGTACGTACAAGTACAAGTGTGCAGGATGAATATATTCTCCAACATCTCCCGGAATCACAAATTCAATGGGGCCCTCTGAAGTAAGTGTAGAAATAGGATGATAATCTTGCATACGAGAAGACTCAATAGCAGTTTGAATCATGGGGACATTTTGCAAATGAAATTCATTAGTACAACACTCCTTACTTGATGCAGAAAGGAAAGACATTTTATCACCTATTTAAAAATATCCCTTTCACGATAAGACTTTGTCTTCTTTTTCTTCTTTCTTTTCTTAATTGGTGGTCCAACACGTTTAGGAAGACGAAGAGCTTTTCGTCTACCACTACCACTCAGCAACTGATTAATTTTATTTTCCGCTTTTGTTCTTAAAGATGAACCCGCCTGATGTACTCTAGTTTTAACTGATTCATTGAATGGACGATTTTCTAATACATCTCCTGCAACTTGCATTCCTGTTTGTAATGCTTGTCGACCAACTGCTTTAGCTCTTTGTTTAATAAGTGGCATAGCAAATCGAAAGAGACCTCGAAATAATCCTCCTAATCCATGACCACGCTGATAAACTGGTCCAGCAAAGTAAGGGATGCCTCTATCATAAAGTGGAACTTTCATTTTCACGAGTGTTGTTGAAAGTGAAGTGTTTTGGTCAATGTCCCAGATGCGAATGAAATATTTCGTCCTGCACGGTCCTTTAGTAGTATTTCAATGGTGTCAAATGAAATTTACTTAAAGGAAAATAATGTACATTCTGAAATGTTATTGTCTGTACTTTACCATGATTACTATCAGACATGACTACAATACGTAGTAAGGGTGCTTTTGTATCACCTACAAATTGAGGTTGTATATGGTCAGTGTATACAAATACTTGGTGCGGATACCACATGTCAATGTAGGGCAGTTTTTCAGCTCGTTTTGATTTTAAAAGATTTATGCCAGGTTCGAACCCTAATTGTAAAGCAAGTATGGTTGAAAGATAAAGTGATTTAATGTTTGCATTTGTTTTAATAGTAACAGTATTTGAAAAATCAAAGTAAATTAAGGTTGGAATGATTTTATTCATAATCTCTAACAATGATGGTATAGAAGAATAATATCCTGGTGATATTTTATATTTTACATTATCGCCACCCTACTGTTTCATACCACATACTATTTTGACCATCAGTTACATTATAGCAAGTTAAGGGATTATGAATTTCACTTAGTCCTACCATCCACGATGAATTATTAAGAAGAATACGATGATTTAAAATATTTAAAAAATGTGATGGATGATTATTGCTATATGTATTTTTACTAGCATTTGAACTAAGTGTAATGTAAAAACTATCATCCGTACTTTCCGAAATGATTTCTTTCGCTTTCAGTGAAGTGTAATGTTCGAAGTACCAAATTGAAATGGTTAGTTTTCACCCTGTTCATCTTTTAAGTCCACATGTAGAGTATCAAAATATTTTTTTCTACTTTAACATAGTGTGGACGTTTAAATACAAAAGAATGCATTTTACCAAATTGATATTCATAGATACCAATTTTACGAAGGAGTTACCAAGGACTGGTTGATCTTTTACAATATCAAGACAAACATTAATTTCAGAAGGAATATTATAATCGAGGTTACATTCAAATGGTGCACTAACATTGATATATATAGGTTTTCGATTTTCTGAATTCGGTTGAAAATGTACCCCAGCTATCTGTACATATGGATTATTTGAGAATCCTAACAAAGTTTGTAAACCACCAGTCATTCCCACTACATACTGTTGTCTGTTATCTCGTTTATATTTCATGAAAAGTTGATTTTTATTTTTATCATAGTAAAATGAAAAAATATTATATTTTTCAATACTATCAGCATGATCTTCCTTTTCAAAATTTTCAATTATAACGGAAGTTTCATCATTTTCTACATGAATTTTTTTATTCTCAATACTAATTTGTAATACTCGATCAAGTTGTACGTTTTCTAAAATAGATTTTCCTTGATTTGGTTTAGTATGTTTTGTGATAAGAGGGAGTAATGAAACAATATTTGAAATTGAATAATAGTATCCAGGATAAAAATTAACTTCATAACGTAATTCAATGTTACCATTATATGAACAACTACTTGTTCTTTTCGAATATTATAAAAACGCCATGGTATGCAAACACTACTTAAGCCTACCGCCCAATTTCCTTGTAAGTGAAAGGGTTGACATAATTTTGTAGTATAGGATGAAGTCTTATTTCCAAAAATATTATTACCCACATTTGATGGTAATGTGATGTAAAATTCATCTTGTTGCTCAGAAGACATCATCACGATGACTGAACAGATTTCTGTTTAACCCATGAATTCATACTAGGAGGATACCCTAACCATTTCACATATATCCAACCTTTTCGACGTTTTAACACCTTTTCAATTAAAAATGTTTTATTTTTTCCTACAACCACCGCTTGCAATTCTTGTGTGTAAAATATTCCTTTGATGGGGTCTCCATTCCAATCTTTAATTTTGTATGTTAGTGGTGTACTTTTAACACAACGATCTACAATAAATATTTCCTGAGATCATTTTGGTTAATATCAATATTGCAATTTGTGTTTATATTTACTAAAACGAACATAATTACCCCTTTGAAATTTACATTTACTTTGAACATGTTTTCGATTTCCATATAATGTTTCCCATACTTGAATTGTATTGTCTTCATTAACTTCTATAGGAGCAATTTTAATAGTGGAATGTACAGTGTGATTGTAACCCTCTACAAGATTGTCAAGTACATTAATGTAGTGATAAGTGTTTTCCGATGTAAAGTACTAGTAATTTTTTTCTTTTAAAGTTCGAATAAACCTTTCTACGATTGCAACCTTCATTTCAGAATGTACACTTAAATGATTAATATGATACTTTTCGAAAAAACGTTTTACATGTTGATGATAAAGTTCCGTTCCTAAATCAGTTTGATAATGAAGTAGAGGCGAACGAAACCTACTTAAAATACCTTCAAGTGCTCTAGCCATAACTGGACCTGTTTTATTTTTTACCGGAATACAAATTGCAAATCTACTAAATCAACATCAACACAACACAAAATATATCTATAGTCATCATTATATTTTGCAACGTTTTGCATCTGCTAAATCCATTTGCAATAATTCATTTTATCCGCTTACGTAATATTATTTTCGTGGAAAATTATTACGAACAGGGGCATGTAAAGTATATGTATCTTGTGAAGCTAACCAGTTTTTAATTTTATTTCTTTGTAATCGTGTTTTTCCTTGTAATTTAGAAATACTTCCGAGAGATGTTGGATCCGAATATGTATAATACAACTTTGATAGTGACATACTTAAAACTTGTAGTGTTTATACTTTTTGAAAATATTTTTAAAATTATTATTATTATTACGTTTTCTGCTTTTTTTCTTTTGAGAAATATTTTTCCTCTGCTTCTTTTTCTTTTGAGAAATAAAAGGAACAATACTACTAACAGCACCAGCACCAAATTGAAAGTTGATTAATTCATTAGGAACTAATTCATTAGGAAGTAATTCGAAGAAATAACTTAAACACATCAATCCCTACAGGATGTTTTGATGTACGTTTTTGAATAACGTCATGTATGAGAGCAATAATATTTGATCCTGGGAGTACGTTATTATCAATGCTTACTGCACCAGTCTGATCCCAACTGATACGATTTGAAGTGAGCAAAGGATTTAATAATGTTGATGTTTTTCTCACTAACGTTTTTGGCATCAATTCTAAAATTAATGAAAATAAAGGTAGTGATTTAGTACTAATTCCTTCCTGATCAAAAAGGGGTATTGCGATAGGCTTTTGAAATGAGGGAGTATGATCCAAGTATCTGTGTAGTGCTTATTGATATAATTTCCAATGTTGTTCTATTGAAAGATCGGTACGATTTAAAATATCAGACATTTCTTGATCTAAACGTTGTTGAGAAACGCTAATTTCATTGAAGAAACAAGTTGACTAGAAGCATCTTCAGGTATGAGTATCATTTTTTGAAACTGTGAGTGAGACATGTTAACTTTTTAATAAACTTCCACCCACAGCACTTAAAATAGGTCCTACTAATAAAGGTAATAATGCTCCACCCTTTTGCATTAATAGTTTACGTTTACTTTTTAAACTTGAGCGCTTCAGAGAGAGAGTACGTAACGTCTTTTTATGACGACGTAGTCTTTGTTTCTGATGATGAGAGAGTTTTATGTTACCCTTTAAAAGGTTTTTACCAAGTTGAGCAACAGTTCGTATTAAATTACCGGATGCATGTTCAAGTAATATTTTACGCTTTTTTCCTTTACACTTGCAAAGAGCACGGAGCTCATTGTAATGATGTTTTAAGTTTGACATCCTAATAACAACTAAAGAGAAATTGACGAATTCGCATGCTTTTCATGTGTGTACACATACATATTTTTACCTGGAAAAATATTTGTTCTAATTCGCAAAGCAGCATGGACTTTTGTGTTAAATCAAAAGGTAAATATGAATGCGGTTTTGCAGTACTTTTTTCAAAAACCTCTACAACACCCTTACTATGATGAGGCATAATTTGACGTGCTAAATACTGAATTTATAATTTATCTCGTGGATTTTTAAAAATTACGATATAGTGACTAAAGAAATGTCTCGAGAATGTTTACCTTTAGGAAATAAGTTTTGAACTATAAAGATAACTGATAAGTTTTTATGATGAGCATATTTCGTAAACAAATTACTAACGTCTCCATTTGTTTCATTCATTAAATCATCTAAAATAATTAATGAGTTGGACTGAATTTTAAAATTATTCATATCTGGTATTCCTCTAACAAATCGAATATTACTAAGGGATGTTGGAAGATTTGGTACTATCGCACCATAGCATCAAACAATTTATTTGAAGTGGGTAGTGATCATTTTATCCCTATCTTGTAGGAATTTTCTAACAAAAATAGTTTTCCCTGAAAGGGATGGTCCGCTGATCATCATAGTACAAGGGTGTTCAAAGGGCAACATCTTAATAAGAAATGAAACAATTATTTAAAAACATTTCCTATTATATCATCCTGAGGGGAAAACACAAACTTACATGGAAAAGGAGTCAACCATTACGATTTCCCTCGTTTAAAACCATAAGGTAGTGTGTCAAAGTCATCCTTGTCATTTACATCTTTTAGCTTTCTCTTATTACTTACTATTTTATGTGTCTTGTGTTCAGGTCTGCTTACAATCTTGTACCCAGGTAATCTTCTGATCGTATTTGGGTTACTTACAGTTTTCTTTTCATATTTTTCCTTCACTAAATTATAAAAATGATCAAAATCAATAACTTTTCGCGCCCTTTCATTTAAAGTAATGCCCGTAATCTTGCAAGTATGCCTAAACTTTTCTTCATCTTTCCACAATTCCTTTTCCTTAAAACTATAATTTTTCGGTCCCAACCCTACGAATTTCCGAATCTCCCACCCTGGTTCAATCTCATTTGTTAATTGGCCCAAATTTCCCAGTAGGTAACATGAGTGGTTGATTCCATTTTTGCACATACATGATACAGTTAGTGTCACCATAGAGTAGAAATTCAATACCTACAGTCTCCATTAATTCATATAGTCTAAGTCTGGCGCAGGATGATATAAAAGGAGCTAAAATGGGGTTAGAGAAGGGATAAGGTCTATTTACATTTTGAGAGTCTTTATATGTTACTACGAGTTTACTTTGCCCAATAGAAACAATGGATTGAACTTGTAAATTCGGTGCTCTAATGATTTCTAAAAATGAGTGGGCATCAGATACAATCTTGGTCTGAGGTAAATCTGTTCTCTGCCCCCACTTCCCAAACAGAGAATTTAAAAATAGTTTGGTGCTATACCTCAGACCAGCATTATAACTGATTTTATCATACTCGAGCGTTATTCCTTCATGTTCAGCATAGTCTCGAATGTAAGACTTTTTCCTCCTCAGTCTTACATTCAGAGGGAAAGCCACTAACTTGTTGCTTCATTTTCAGGAAAGTATATACATAGTCCTTGAAAACTCCCTCAGTCATTTTAAACTCACAAATTTCATAAGTTTTAAGAACTTTATAGCCCCTTTTCATAGCTATATGCAATTCGGGAGTGCAAAATGTCCCAATCAAGCTCCGTTGTTCCTCATCATGATAAAATCCTCCTTTCTCCATTGCTTCCATACAAAGCCTACAAAGTCCAAACACTACACGTTTGTTTGCATTGTATGGAAGGATCGGAATTCTGTGGAGCTAAAATCTTACAGAATACAACAACATGGATATCCTCTGGCTTCGGGATATCTTTTCCTCTGTGAATAATAGGCTTCCCAGCAGGAAGAGGCTTCCTCGACATTACCCATGGATAGAGAGAAGTGACATCTACGTAGAGGATGTACTCATCATCTTTGCATTCATACAATGCACGAAAACATTCAGTTCTCCCTCCCTTAAAACTTTCCTTAGGAATAAGAAAACCTTCAATTTCCTTACATTGCGTTTTAATGAAATCCTGAATGTGAGGGGAATTCCGTACTTGCTTATTCCACTCACATTCCCAGATTTCAATAACTTTTAAACCACACTTTTCTAAATAATGTTTCCGAATCTTTGTTGCCTCATACCTGTTTTGCAACGTCACACGTTGTTCGTCATCCAAAGGATAATGACGAAGCTGTTGAATACAGGTATGACCATGCCAATAGCACCCATAGTACCCATAAGCTGTACTATTTTTTCGTCATAACCATCCAATTTATATTTACCAAATGGTACTTCGCCCCCATTAGCAATGGTTTGAATACTAACATTTGAGTGAAGAGACTCCAAATACTTCATACATTGTAAAGATCTTTTACTAAAATGATTACCGTATTGGAACCCCATTGGAGGAATGACGGGGATGGTATTCTCTGGTAGGTATAAAGACCTGAAACATTGCATTGCACAGGCTGCAATAGTACAGGTCTCGAGAAAACATTGAATAGCACCTGTTTTCTCTTCAATAAGATTCGAAAACTTAATCACAGATTGTGTGAGAAGGAATACATCGTTCTGGCAATACTCAAGCATTTCTTTCTGCATGTTGACCATCGAATCTTTGACTGTAGCATAAAACTCTCGAAAAGCCTTCCCTTCTTCCTCGGATTTGGAATCAAGGTCATAAAAATCGATGATTGGCCATGCTCCTACACGATTCTCGTTTTCTTTCGAATTAAATAAAAAGGGAAAATCACCCTTCTTAAGCCCTTTTTGTAATTCCATGGTTTTCGGTAATTTTGATAAATTTTCCCCTAAAAACAAAAAGCTGTCCTTAAAAGAAATATTTGCGACCGATAATTGTATAATCTTTTGACCTTGTGCAATAATATTAGGGGAATAGTTTTGTTTTTCAATAAGATTCCGCGCTACTAGTAAAGTATCAAAACGGGAACTATTATGTGCAATTTCCACCTCTCTCTCAAACTTTGGACCTTGATTAAGGACGTGGATGATAAATGCTTGCATGTCATAAAACACAAACTATCACCCTGTGCATTACCACATACAAAACATTTATAAGTCACTTCCTTGTCCTTACATTCGTGACACCGGTGAGAAGAACAAATTAAGTTTGCACGATGCTCACTTTCGCCCTTTTCATTCTTTTCTAGCAGTTGGGTTTCTACATCGAAAACAACGTACAAGAAGTTTTTAATAGGCTTCTTCTGTAACTTCTTAACGAAACAGAAGTGCGTCGGTTCAACATGCGTCAGACATATATTACAAAAATGTTTCCCACAAACATGATCAGTTTTTCGACGACGAAAATCATTTTTAACTCCACACTTTGGACAAAGCTTCACGTAAGAACATACGGGCTCACCATTCTCTTCCATACTATGCGATAGCATGAAAGAGTAGGAAATGTTCTTAAACAATTATTACACTGAATATTACTTTCTTCATCATCATCCCTAATGATATGTTTCTTCTCACACATTTCGCATTGATACTCGCACCTGTGCTTAAATCGATGAGTATACGAAGTAAGACAATCTGGACAATATCCGATTATCAGATACTTTTACCCAGAAAGGATTTTATACATGAAATCACTACATAATGCTGGCCTTCATAAAAGAGAAATAGCTTTTCACTAGAAATAGCACTCTGCCCTCGATACCAAATATTAAAATCCCTTGACATTGGACTACGTACATATACTATAATTTGATATTTATCCTCAAAATGAGTTGGAACTTGTCCAACTCCTCAATACCCTCACCATTTTTCCCTTTCAAGTCAACATCTGCAGCTTTACATAGGTACATACCTTCATTAATCCAAAATTTTGGAGTATTACGCATATAGTATGCCTTATTCCTTGACTGTTTTGTCTGTGGTCCTCTAGTTCGAGCCAGACAAAGTGCTCGCGCGAGACAATCATACTCCCCATCGCCAGGGAAGCTCGGAACAGGAATGATATGCTTTTCTAAGTATTCCCGCAGTGGGAAATACTTTTTATCATTCGGTCGACCCTGTCCACGTATCGGATCCGTAATATGACATTTGATTGTAATTCTTTCACCAAGGAGAAATACTTCATTAGAATTTAAAATATTTATCAAAGTGGAAAGAATATGATCAACTGTCATATACGGACGTTTTCTCCAAGGAATATAAACAGGGCGCCCGAGGGTGTCGTTTGAACTGTCTATGGAGAACCCAATGTAACTGTCTTGGCCTACATCTGACAATATCTGTTCAAGCGAGAAAGTGAAAAGGGTCTCAACATATTGTTCGAGGTTTAAAGTTCTACCCGGCTCTCGAACACCTATGGTAACCTCTACTCCATGTAAAGGGAATCTAGTGTACTCTCGATTTCGGCGGGATATCACTTCAAACATATTTTCTCCTGTTCCATGCAGCTGGGGATAGGCATTCTCATTCACCCATCGACTCGCATCTTCCATTTCTAATTCCGCAATATCCTTAAAAATATCTCCCTCCCCTTCAAAAAAATCAAAAATTTCGGTTCATCCCCTCTCTGCGACATTTCCAATACATTATGCGGTTGAGAATCCCTATCCACTCTCACAGCGTTGATGTTTTCCCCATTCAAACCTTCCCTATCAACCCTGCGAAAGTCTGCATGGCTGGTACTAGGAATATCAGAAGCAAATGAAGTACTTGGCATATTAGTAAGAGAATTGGTGGGAAGATAGGTAGAGGTAGAGGGAAGAGGTTCATCCGTAGATCTAGCGGAGATAGGAGCAAGTACTGCTACTGCTGCTGCTGCTGGTGGTGGTGGTAGCATGAGAGCTGAGGAAAAGGATATGGTAGGGGAACAGATTCCAATTGTGGTACAATAAACGGTAGAATTTGGAAGTACACAAGTCATTGTGTTCACTACTGAGGTAGTGTTACTAGTGCAAGCACTAGTACAAGTCACAATTACATTAGATTGGCTCGTAGCATTATCTATATTAGAAGCTACACTGAATGGGAAAGGAGGAAGAGACCTTCTGCCAGGATTGACGGTCAGAGATTCATCTTCGTTCAGACGAACATAAATCTCTGAATCACCACTCTCCACATGAGGTACTAACCCTAAGAGCATAGCTGCTACAGGCTCAACTACTCTCCCTCCTTCCTCATCCACTGGATCTACTAAGATGGAATAATGCTGCCAGCCTAATGCTACAATTATATCTTTACTGAAAAAGCCCCCCATACCTAGATTAATAATATCTTCCTTGCTCTCACACGCTGCCAAAATGGCTCTACACATGTTTTCATCCTCCCTAGATTGCTCACAAAGATTCCCGATGAAGTTAAACAGATTGGATATGTTAGGATAACAGCCATTCACTGAGTAATTACATACCTGTCTCCAGGTGTCAAGCATTCTCTCCTTCTCTCCATACCCCACTTCAGCTTCACGTGTCAAAAGAGCATCAACTGCATTCAACAATGCACTCATATTACTGAAATTATAAAAACAATACATTAGTATTACTATCCCTTTACCAAAGACGTTACAGATAAATGAAAACATACAGTTCAATTAAAACGAATGCTTACTAAAATTAGCTTTAACAATGATATTACAATAAAAGATATTCAAATGAAATCTTAATATAAAACATAATGCTCTATTCAAAATCAACTTCAGATAAATAATAATAGATGAAAACTCTTTACTATTTACTTTCAAAATCATCATTTTTTATACAACTGCAGTATTAGATGAGAAAATTCAAGTATAAAAATGACATTGATGTATCATTCCCTTATAAAATTTAAGATGTGAGAACATTAATTGATAAAAAAATGCTATGTGAAAGAACATTCGCTTATATATCTAACAGAAAGCATAGCATATAATACAACCTTGAACGAACATACATTTAAACAATACCACATAATACATCATTAGACCAACATTACTCATGTAATGTTATTTTAATAATCTCATATGAAACTATGTTAGTCTCACTAT
Organism: Lepisma saccharinum; assembly: GCA_022664845.1. Lineage (NCBI taxonomy): Eukaryota > Metazoa > Arthropoda > Insecta > Zygentoma > Lepismatidae > Lepisma > Lepisma saccharinum. The sequence goes on from JAGDQP010015494.1 coordinate 36,294, forward strand.
TCTCATATAAGGCCAGCGAGCATTTATAAAACAATCTATCATGACAGAATATTCCCTTATGGAAAAATCTATTTAACTTAATTCAAATGTCTTTTTTACAACAAAAAGCTAGAAGACTTCAGGAGCGAAAGGTAAAAGACTTCAGGAGCGAAAGGTAGAAAACTCTCAGTACACTAGCCTTTTCTAAGAAGCAAATTGAAATCTGAAATGAAAAAATAATTTTCATCAATATTTACCCACAGTAGGCAATTTAGCTTTACATGATCACTCACATAATACATCGTTAGCAATATTGCTTTATACACTTCTCACATAATATACACTTCTCACATAAATTATTTTAAAAATCTCCTATGAAAATACCTTGATCAAACATTCACATTTAACATAATTTACTTCATATTACATTATGAAACATATATTTACCTTAATTAAATTGTCTTTTTTACAACAAAAAGTAGAAGACTTCGACTTTCTCAAGGAGGAAAAGGTAGAAGATTGTCACTATAGTAGGCTTTCTCAAGGAGCAAATGGAAATCTGAAATGAAAAAATAACTCGTTAATATTTACCCTCATCAAGGAATTTATCACTACATGTGGACTCACATAATACATTATTACACCAATACAAGTTTACAACCTTCTCACATGTAATATTATTTTAAAAATCTCATGTGAAAATACGTGGACGAAACATTCACATGCAACACCATTTATCTAACGTTCCATTATGAAACAATATTCCCTTATGAAACAATCTATTTACCTTAATTGTATTTTTAACAGTTAAAGGTAGAAGAGTTGGCCTTTCTCAACGAGCAAAAGGTAGAAGACTTTCACTATACTAGCCTTTCTTAAGGATCAAATTGAAATCTGAAATAAAAAATAACATCCATTAATATTTAACCCTCATTAAACAATTTACCTTTACATGCTAACTCACTTGCTACAATTAAAATCACTGAAAAACAATCATTCTTTGTACAACTAAATGTGATGTAAATATCTCCACAATGTGTTGTGAACGTCCTCTGAATGCGATTTAAATGTTCCCCACAATGTGGTGTGGACGTCCCCGAAATGTTCCGTGGATATCCCTACAAAGTAATGGCACATGCTTTAAATGTCCCCCGAATGTTCCGTGGGTATCCCTACAAAGTAATGCCACATGCTTTAAATGTCCTCCGAATGTTTCGTGGATATTCCCTACAAAGCAATGCCACATGCTTTAAGAGTTCTGTGAATATTCCCTGGACATCCCCTGCATGTGATGTAAATATAACCCACAATGTACCGTGGACGTCCCTCGAGTACTCCTTGGATATCCCTACAGCATAGTTGAATGTCTTGTGCTAAATCCACAATCTGCTTTGGACGTCCACAAAATGTTCCGTGGATATCCCTACATCGTACTTGAATGTCCCAAAATTTGTTGCATTTTGTGGCAAGTTTGTTCCAAGCTTGTTGGGGCAACTCTGTTGCAAGCTTGTTGGGGGCAAGTTTGTTGCAAGCTTGTTGGGGCAAGTTTGTTGCAAGTTTGCTGGGTCAAATTTATTGCAAGTTTGTTGCAAGCTTGTTCTGACAAGTTTGCTGCAAGCTTGCTCTGACAAGTTTGTTAAAAGCTTGCTGTGGGAAGTTTGTTGCAAGTTTGTTGTGACACGTTTGTTGCAAGCTTATGCAATGTTTGTTGCAAACTTGCAGTAACTGACTTATTTGAACTGTCTAATCGTACACACTCAAGCTCAAAATCATTCAGCTAATGACATAGTGCCACAAACTGGTCAGTTAGCCAGCCTCCCATTTTTTAAAGTTCTACCATAAATCAATGTTTGAAAAAAGACTTACCAATATTTGTTTTAGAAGAATATTCACTTCACGCATAGTGCGCCTTCTTAACTATGATATAGTCAGTTTGAGAAGGTAACTAAGAATGAATATTGTATGATTTAGCTTTAGCTTATATACTGTGAAATTCAAGCTTGACCTATAATTTTCTGACACTGACCATTTCACCACAAGGCATATTTTTTCTTCTTTTAAAAGTTTCACGCCTCATGCAAACGAAACAGGAAGCCAACGCTATTTCCTCATTTCTCAGTGACTACAGTCTTTTAAAGCATTAATAATCTCAAATAAAATACCCACCCATTCCTATTTCCTAATTCGTCACTGACATCTGTAAGTGTTAACAAGTATATTTTAATTTAATCTTTTAATAGAAAGTTTCTCCTTTGACGTCAGAACATGTAGTGTAGGGAGCATTCACCTACCAGGAAAAATGTTCCATTCAGTCAACTTGTAATGCTTATTTCCAAAGTTCAATAGCACCAACTCGATCATTCACCTAGAGAAAGTACTACTGTGACGTCAAGATTATATCTAGCCCTATTTAAGAAGAGAAAACTTACATGGCTTTTCGCTTTAAAAGATTCGATCTTTACATGAATAATAACTTCTTTAAAAGTTATTTCAGACGAGGAAAAGTCAGTCTTAATTTTAGAATCAGATATTAAGCATGTCTTCATAAAAGAACATGAACTCCCTCTAATCAGATTTTCATCTTTACATGAATAATAACTTACTTCATCAGAACATTATTTCACATAAGGGAAAGTACAATTGTCTTATTTTTAGGAATCAGACAATTACTTCCTCATAGAAATCAGATAAAATTCTCCTTTCTAGCAGTCACGTGAACAGTCCCTCTTTTCATATTTGTATTCCCCGTGTCATATTTTAACTTAGAACATCATACCAACAACATTTTAGTTCCATATGAATCAACAAAGGTGTAACATTCATCTCGTAATGTATTTAATAAAAGGTAACTTTTTTTTACTAACTCAATATCTAGATATTTTTAAAGTAAAATGTTAATGTGGATTTTAATATTTAGCAGCTAAAGCCGAATTGTGACTTGTCGAAGTCCAAAGTTACTAGACCGGCAGTCTGTGGCGGTAGGCCATCAGGTCGAAGGTCTCGGGTTCGAGTCCCGGCAGGGGCATGGGTGTGGATTTTAATAGTTAGCAGCTCAAGCCGAATCGTGACGGGTCGAATTCCAAAGTTACTAGACTGGCCGTCTCCGGTGCTAGGCCATCAGGTCGAAGGGGTCGGGTTCGAGTCCCGGCCGTATGACGTCATTTTTCTCCCAAAAAATCATACGTAGTGTTATCCAAACACCTCCTAAGTTACCTCAAGCCAAGTACGTGGATTATTACGGCCGCCATCTTAAATTTGCGTCACTCTTCGATTATGTCATCACTTTTTCCCACCCAAAATTCATTCGTAATTTTGTACGAACGTCCAAACATCGTCATGGGGTCAACTACCTACCACGGAGGGTCAACGACCTACCACGTCAATAGAACGACGTGGTGGATGCCCATGGAAGGTAGGCAAGCCGCAATTTTCAGCCGTTTTTGTACCCTTTCTACTTAATTTAACGATAGGATAGTATGTACTGAAGAATCAACAGTACATGAATCAACAGCAAATATGCACAATACAGGAGTACACTATACCAGTTCATAATATAACAGTACAAATAATAAGAATTTTACATCTCAGCAACAACTTGAAGCTTACCTTAGTAGTATCGTAGACGGATCTAGTGCATAAATTGAAATTTAATCATTAATTATTCTTGTTTTTCAAAATTTACTCCCGGACTTGACAGCTCGCTAATTAAAAACTAAAATTCTATTCAACCCTTGACCTTTGTTTCTCACCCCTTTCCCTCGTTTGGAAGAGTGAAACGCATTGGCCCTGAAGGCTTGTTCCGTTTTGGACGAAGAAAAAATATAGAAAAAAATTAATTAGCTTTGAAAATAAAAGAGAAAAGGGGTTAAGGAAACATTTTTAATTTCTGATCCAAACCACACAAGGCGGTGGAGTCCCTGAGGGCTGAAAGTTAATTTAGTTTAAAAAGAAAAAAAAGAACGGATGTCTGAATTCATTTACCCAGCTTGATTGATGGAATCAATTGTGATAGTATTATTTTAAAAGAAAACATGAAGTGCTTATTGGTAATGATGACAATGAGACATAAATATAAGATACTTCAAGTACTTGCGACTATTACGAAGATCTAGGAACATTGTATTGGCAGTAACATTGTTTGATATAATTTTAGTTAGGGTTGATGCTTGATTGAGAGAATTATAAACACTGATTTTGCGTATTAAAATGTAATTTGACTAAACTTGTGCTGAAAAGCTTCCAAAGGCCTTAGTAAATTACAGAAAGGTAATGAACACGAAAAGAATCATTGAATATAAGTTGGAATTGAGATATGCAGAAATATAAACACTAATTTTGCACAATGAAATGTAATTTAACTGTTTTGCTGACTTGTGTTGAAAGAAAAGAATGTCATTGTGGCAGATCCAATGGTTAAAGTTTATCTTGCTCCAAGTGTTAGATTTTGTTACCATGTGGCAGCTCCAATATTTAAAGTTTAACTTGCTCCAAGTGTCAGATTGTGTTACCTTGCTTCAGATCCAATGGTTAAAGTTTAACATTAAGGTTGTTGCGGTATAGTGGTGATGGTTACAAAAGATTATACTTGGACTGGTATTGAAACATTTGACTAATGCTAACTGATAAATACATATGTGAAGACTTTAGTTGATTGTTCTTGGAATAATGCTGATGGCAGAATGTCGCCTTATGACATAATTATATATTGAACTAACACAATTTGGACGTCTATTAGACCGTTTGTTATATTTTATTGAAACAAATGTGTAATATACTGGTTTTTGAAGCTAGGAAAGCGCTGATAAATTGCAAAAATGTTGAATATAACTTGGTGTTGACATATACAAGAACTGACACAGAAATAAGAAGCTACTGTACTGAATAAAATGTAATTTGACTAAATTTGCATAGAAAAGCTGCCGAAAGCGCTGATAAATTGCACAAATGTTGAATATAACTTGGTATTCATATATACAAGAACTGACACAGAAACAAGAACCTATTGTACTGAATAAAATGTAATTTGACTAAATTTGCATAGAAAAGCTCCCGAAAGCGCTGGTAAATTGCACAAATCTTGAATATAAGTTGGTATTGACATATACAAGAACTGACACAGAAACAAGAACCTATTGTACTGAATAAAATGTAATTTGACTAAATTTGCATAGAAAAGCTCCCGAAAGCGCTGATAAATTATACAAATGTTGAATATAAGTTGGTATTGAGATATACAAGATCTAACACAGAAACAAGAACGTATTGTATTGACTAAAATGTAATATTGACGGAAATAGTACTAAAACCTGCCGAAAGCGTTGGTAAATTACAGAAAGATAGCATACATGAGCAAAATTATTGAATATCGTTGAGATATACAGAAAATTAGATAAAAGAACATGTGATTTTACTGAATAAAATACAATTTGACTAAACTCGAACTGAAAACCTTCCGAAAGCGTGGGTAAATTTGAAAAGGTTTGAATGCAGGACGTAAACCTCATGACGAAACGTGAATGTTGTATATACTGGTTTTGAAGCTAGGATATGTACTTATTCTGGTTTTGTCTTTGATTTTTAAAAAGTTGCCATTTTATAACTAATATGGCCGACATAAAATCTATTTTGCACATCGTTTGAGCTACAGAACTGAAATTTTATATGAACACGTGTTGCCATTATTAGATTGAAGAAATTTAAGAAAATTGTACAAAAGTAACCATCTTTAAAACAAATATGGCCGCCGAAATGACATTTTGATAGAATACAGAACCTAAACGATTAGACATAGAAACTTGAAACTTGGTAGAAACGTTGATTATTGCAAGAGAATTGCAAACATATGGGAAAACATTTTATAAGTCACCATCTTTAAACAAATATGGCCGCCGAAATGATTTGTTGAAGGGATACACAGCCTAAACGACTAGACCTAGAAACTTGAAACTTGGTAGAAACGTTGACTACTGGAAAAGAATTACAGACATACGAGAAAATTGTACAAAAGTCGCCATCTTTAAACATATTGCCGCCGAAATTATTTTTGAAGGAATATGCAGCCTAAACGGCTAAGTATAGAAACTTGAAACTTGGTAGAAACGTTGATCAGTACAAAAGAATTACGAAAATGTAAGACGTTTTTGGAGAAGTCGCCATTTTAAAACAAATATGGTGGGCGAAAGAACGATTTTCCGTACCGTTTCAGATAGAATCCTAAAATTTGGCATAAAGATGTATTTTGACGAGTAAATTACGAAAATGTAAGAAGTTTTTGTAAAAAGTCGCCATCTTTAAATAAATATGGCCGCCTAAAAACCATTTT
>JAGDQP010015495.1:3211-26623 GCA_022664845.1 Lepisma saccharinum
GACGACAGTGCGAGAAATCACGACCCAATTCAACACTGGCCGCGCTATTATCCGTCCAGACTTAAGAGTATACTGTTGTTCTTATGGTAACAGCGATGCCGGTTTCACTGTTAAATAAAAGAAGCTGAGCTCGCTGCAGCCGTTCTCTCACTTCGGTTTGCCATAGCCGAGCGCCCACGCTCCAGTCGCTGTTAGTTTTCTCCCTCTTCCTCTGTCCAGTTTTTCAAATGGAACTATCGTTATATTAAATAATTAAACATATGAAAATGAAGAAAGGAGTTAGGGAATTAATTTCCAATGTTGAATATAAAACTTTTACGTGGGATCATTAAAGAGACAAGTAAAGAAATTTCGTGTGCGTCATTGGAAGTACGATAAGCAAAACTGCAGATGTTGCCCATAAGCTGCAACAGTCTAGACCAAACCCCGGATCGGTAATAGGATGGAATTTAAGCTTTGCAAACAAATTGCAATGAGGATGTGGATCCTTCAGTTATTATTGAGTTCTCAGTGCTTCTGACAATACGTTAAGCAACAGACCTTTGCAACCGCCATTTTCTGCACCAATTCACAACGAAATTTGGAGAAACAACGCGTTTCTGAGTTAAATTCACTTCTTTCACTTTGAATAAAATGCACGTTATTATATTACGGGAATCTATATCTTCTGGACGATATTTTCTAATAATTATTTGAATCTTTGGGCTGTACTAGCTATAAGTTGTGCATGAATATTGATGTTGAAGAATATCTGTTAAGACAACCAATATAAACAGGGAGCAAGTATCGATCCGAAGCCCACGACTGTAATTACTAGACAAATGCGTAGTCATCGGTTCAAGTTCCGCGAGGGTTCACTGAACGGAGTGGTTTAAAGTTCACTTTACCAAAAACTGTTGGTCCTGTCCTTAGCTCAACAATTCTGGGGTACATACGAATACCAGGGGAAATTCAGGGGGGAATGGCGGTGTATGAACACTTTAACGGGCACTGCATGCTTTACAATTTTAAGTCAAATTTGATGACTTCAATATATGGGAGAGTACAGCTAACTATTAGCTTTCAGTACCCAATACCTACACTTTATTACCAATCACACACACAATGCCTTCACCAGACTATTGCTTCCATGAAAATACTACTTAATTTTCTGTCCCAATGTTGAAAAAATTGAATTGCCACCTTTGGAACACTGAAATCTGTAGCTTGATCACCACAATCAGAAACAATTTCACTCGGGCATTTTTCATGCCTTACGATTTCCCCACGAATATGTTTGTATCTAAATTCACAACATTGTGCTTCTGATCTAAAAGAGGCATTAGACATAGTGAAACGTCCTGGAAAAGTCAGCTAATAATTTCAGATATTACTAACTAGGAAAATTTTCCCAGTGACTCCATGTCCACCCTTGAAATACTTCACTGAACAAAATTTTATTTATAGCCTTTAGGCATCCCTGGCTCATGCCGGGATATGATATACGGAAATCGACCATGCTCTAATTTGGAGATATAATTCTAGTATTCGCCTGGTGTGACTGAGGAAAAAAAACCTCTGTCTGACAGTCGGCCGCTAGACCTACGATCTTCCGAACGCAAAGTCAAAGCTCTATCAAATATGGCTATGGCAAGTCGCTTTGATATATATAATTTTCATCTGTAATTACTTACACACACACAATTTAATTAATTTAGTAAATTCACAGCGCAAGCCGAGGAAATACATTTCATACCAAACCACTAACAGACTCTTACACAAAAAGCATTCGTATGGTGTCTACTAATTTTGCGACTTGAAATTCTTTCAGGTTTTCCAGGATATTATATTTCCAAATTCCCTGCGTTTTTGGTACCGTCCATACAGACTCTGGTTTCCTTCGGTCACATCCGGCTAATGGTTGGATGGTACCTTGAAAAACGCCAGGGTCAATTTCTTCCAAAAATTCTTCCCCTTGTTGTTATATTTGTTAAATGTATCCACTGTTAAATGGTCGAAATTGGGCTTATCTGGTGACAAATAAATACTTCCTCGTTAGGCTTTTTCCAAGGTCACCAAAAGCTATACACAAGTAGTACTCGTAGTAAATTATAATCATGGGGCTTCTATCAGCTATTTACCGACTCCAATATGTTTCCATACTCAATTCTCCATTACTGTCATTCCCTACTGGACTTTTACCGCTGCACCGACTTTCAATCATTTCCTTACTCACTTCAGTTAAGCTGCCACAAATGTCTCAGTTTATAGTTAACTTCATTATTTCAAAATCAACCACAAAAATCAGAGTTTCTTAAGATTGTTTCCTGCTTTTCAGATTTCAAGAAAGAAGTTATATTAATGAAAGCTATATACAACTTATAGGGAATTATTTCTTCTCTGAACTTTCAATGTTTCCATTTCACGCGAGTTGAATCGAATTTCTTTATGCCTTTAAGCAACTCTCGCTCAGGTTGTGACAGGTAGGGGAGAGGATATTGGCAGTCAACAAGGGTCTAGTTTGAAGGTACCATTCAGGCCTTTGCCTGATGTGACAGAAAAAAAAACTCAGTCAGGATGAGCGACTGCTGGAATCGTTCCCAGGACCTTGATTACTAAGCAAACGCTGTACCAACTGAGCTACGGTCGCTCGCTACTTTACGTGAGAAAAAAAAAATGAAAATCGTAATTGCAATTTCATAACCACAGCTCAGAAAACTTTTAATGCTTCACTGAACTCAGTTTTTTTAAAGCCACGATACTGATACCTTTTATAACTACTAAAATTTCTCACTTGAGCCGTGTTTAGAATGTACAAACTAACAATCTTAAGGTTTTCTCCTCGTCTTCTTCAATAAACTCCGTTGCTTTTGAGGTCATTTCACAAGACCTGGCAAACAGAGTAGCCACAAATAGTCACCGAGCGGCCGTAGCTCAGTTGGTAGAACGTTGGCTTAACAATCAGCACATCATGGGAGCGATGTCATCGGCCATCAATCCTGACAAAGGTTTTTCCTGTTACGCCAGACAACTACCGGAATAGTACCCACAAACAAGGCTCTAGACTACTACCTTTCAACATCCTCTCCCCCAACCCATTCCTGCTTAAAGGCCAAATATAGATTCAAAATTCAGTCGCTAAGAAATGAAATGAGTGAAGGCTACATTATTATCTACTTTCTATATCAATGAAAAGACTGCAGGGTGAAACGTTATTCATAATTTATTTAGTGTTTAGTGGCAGATGTGTGTGTGAATAGATTTCCCCTTCTAGAAGCCTCATAATAGCGTGATAGTTTAATGCAGGGTGAGGTCTTTCAGGGTGGATTTGTGGTTTGTATTCTTCGAGGAAAGAATAGTTTGGTGATCTCGCTGTACTGGCTGCAGACGATGCGAGTGTGCTCCGCTCTACCCCGCGTAGGTATTGGGCGTGCTACGCAGTCTCATAGCGTATGTCCATCAGGAGACGCTCTTCTAGCAGGCTTCTTTAACTACAGCAACTAACTACTTCAAAGGAGAACCGACGATATACTTCGGACTATCAACTTTTACTGCTGTGGTTCTCTCTCACACAATATGGGCAGGAAGCATCCGAAATATTAGGAAATGATATTCCTGATGAAAATTCCGATTTTAGAAGTTCAATATGGTAGTTACAGTTCAGGTCAGACCGAAATATTTTAATTACAATAAATAATATAAATTAATAAATAACAATTACAATTTTTAAATTATAAAATGAAGCAACAAAATAGGGATGGTCAGATCCGGATATCCGGTCCAATGCATTCGTGTGATTTCGGTCGCAGATTCAAAGACCGAGTATTCGGACTTCGTTATTATGATACCCAGCCGCCGTAGATTAGTAGTAGAGCATTGGCGTAGCATTCGGAGATCGTGGGTTCGATCCCAGGGGGCGAGCATTCCTGGCTGAAGTTTTTCCAGGGTTTTCCTCAGCCACACCAGGCAAATACTGGAATGGGATCTTCAACACAGGCCTGGCAAAAAAACTTTTTGAATCCTTCCCACTTCCCTATTCTGGCTGAGCTTTAGATGCCTAAAGCCAGAAATAAAATTCACTTCATTATTATAATGCATCTGAAACTGAGATGCCGGGATGGTAAATTATGAAAGGCCTTGACCTTCCCCATTCTCTGCCTACCTCATCCCGGCAGCAGAGAATAACACCAGGCCATAAATAAAACGAATTTAATTTAATGTATCCGAAACTCGAAAAATATATTTTATAGACATAATTGTGTATTTGTTATTGTTTTCTTGTCCAAAGTTAGTTGATAAAAACATTTTTTTTTTGTTTTACGTCCTTCTAAAATACATGCTTCGTTTCTCAAAGCAAATTAATCTCGGAAAGGAGTTTCGTATTTTTTTTACACCCCTGGGAAGGGGAGAACATGTTTTTATTCTTTCCTTTTAACAACGCAATGTTTATTGCGTAGTGACTAATAACCACGTAACAGGGTAAAGGGTAGTCACAGTTAGTTGGTAATGGGGGAGGGTGGGGTTTGAAGACAAGAAGAAGGTCCTGTCGATTACCTGTTTTCCTTTTGTTACTCCAATATATGTATTAGTGACAGAATATTATATGGCTGGTTTCAAAAGCGCTACTCTTGGAATCCATGTATAACTCAGCAATTTCTTCTCTCTTTCTATGATGATGCTTTCCCTCTCTCCCCTCACAACACTCCAAAAATGAATAGTAATGAAACCAAAATAAGACTTATCGTTTCGTAGCCGAAAAAAAAATCCCCCAAACTACGTAGGAATTTGGAAAGATTACGATGACGTGTCCCTACCCCAGATATCCGAAACTCGGATCCGGATTCGTTTGGCCATCCCTACAATAGAATTCCTTAGATAAGTTGCTGGACGCTTTATAAGTCTGAGTTTACATGCTAGAGACGACCAAACAGGCCATCGTTTTCAATTCAGCTTTCCTGACATGTATTGCAGCTGCTTACCAACAATGAATTAAGCAAGCCCAAGCATATACTATCTTCAACCTCATGAAGATGGACATTACCCTCACCGCTTGAGGGTGAGTGAGGGTAAAAAGGTTGCAACATCATAAGGGTGAGGACTAAGCGAAGAGCAAAGTTTGCAACGTGAGGACGAGGTCCGCCCTCATGAGGGCCACCCTCGTGCGGTTGAACACCTATGTTGGTAACCATAAAATTGTTACAAGTATTGTTCCAAACATAAATTGACTCCAAAAAGTATTATTTGTGTTGTGTTTAAAGTACAATACACATTCCTTATATAATTATAATGCTAGACATAGGTGTTGAACATCATGAAGGCGACCCTCACTGCTTGAGGGTGAGGGAAATGTTGGAAAATGAGGGTGAGTGAGGTTTGATGAAAATGAACACCTTTGTATACTATAACGGGTGCCCAAAAGTTACGCCAACCCACTGTTTTATAATATGTTACTGTTAAACTAAAATACAAAGAGACACCGTTCTTGCGCTAAAATATAGTCCTGTACAATGAGAAAGTTTGAAGACATTAACCAACAAACATCAATCATCAGTCAAGCATCAGATATTATTCTTTCCAATTATTTCTGCACACTACTACTTTGTGGTTCATTTTTTCTCAGCGTCACTAAAGTTTCCATAGCTGCTCATGGGACATACGAAAATAACTATCTGAAATCTTGCAAGCTTTGTGTGAGGGCATCAGTAGTGATTGAACAACTTGACTTCACAGAGAACCCCTGAAATTTAAAGTGCAAGTTCTGACTGTCAGTTGTTCACTGTATAAAAATAGTCAAAGGCAGAATTGATTTTCCGTTTTTCCCAGGGTTGCCGGGTGTAGCGAAGTTGTCAGCTTTCTCAGGATGTTTTCAACTTCGTCTTTTTCGTCGTAATTGTCATAACGAGATAGAAATCGTTGTTACTCTCCATCAACAGATTTGTCAGTCTTGTAATATTGGAGGCGGGGGGCTACATTTAAGGAATACACTACTAATACTCCTGCACAACGCTTGCAAGCTTTCAAATACGGAGTTTCTTTCTCATGTTCGATGAACAACTCAGGCTCTGTTGTGATAACGAGAAATGTTGCAGTAAGTTACACATATGAGTTTCATGCAGGGATATACAGTTTGTAATCTTTTTCCTACTCTGGTAGCATTTTTTTTTTCCAGCCAGATTGATATTTCGTTGGTTAGTATCTTAAAAAGTTCTCAATATTTTAGCGCAAGAACAGTGTCTATATTTATTTTAGGTTAATAATTACATACTATGAAGCAGTGGGTTACCGTAAAGTTTGGGAAGCTCGGTATGACATGCTTTAAGTATATGTTTGCGTAACCTCACTGATGTCGAAATACTTTCGTAACCATAGTCTTGTTAAGAAGCTTTCGGTTCCATGTTTATAAAGTAGAAAACGGTTTTGTCTACAATGGCATGTGGATATGATCATTGCACTCTGGAGAAATGACTCCAGAGCTATTAGAGAATAAATGAGGCTAGTATCTGTGACTTAAGCAGTCTATCCACTGATTCCCGCTATTTACTGCAGCTAAGTTATACTTTCCCTCCTTCATTACTATTAAAGTGGGCTCAAAAGTACCACGTTCAATGGTTCTTAACCGGGTTTAAACCCTGGATCATGTGCGCAGAAAGCGAGTGTCGGAACCATTTAGTCAACCGAGGGTCCACGATCTACTGTGGCTTCCTCTTCAACTAAACATTTCTGGTAAAAGCACTACTGAGAAGAATTTTCGCTTGCCTAGGGAACGGTTTCGCAATTGGATAGCATATGTCGATAAGGCATGTAACAACAACAAAAACGGTAACGTGGAACATTACACTAATGTAGTGTGATATACGGGGTCATCTAAGACCAAGGGAAAATTGTGTTAGTGTTCATTCAACACTTGCCCGTAATATAAATGCAGTGAATGGATCGATAATCCACGATTCTTACGCTGTTAAGAACGTTAGTGAAGACAGAAGTAAATCTTCCTAATGATGAGCGTTCTGCTCGAACGCAGGTCCTGATCCTAAGGTCCCTAGGCAAGGTGAACCGATGGTGGTTTGCCTTCTATAAATGCTGATGACGCCATAAGGACAGGACCTACAGTTTAACATGGGCTCTTAACCGCTTGTCCCCACCGAGAATCGAGCCCAGACAAGGCAGCGAGCGTCACTACTCACCCAGAGGACACAGCTTCTTTTTTGTTAGAAATAACCCAATTCAATGAAACATTGCAAGAACAGTATATAAGAATTTTAGGGAAAAAAGAAGTTTTCTTATACGTATCTATTTTAAAGAAATTCTGGAATAAAATAAAAAGAACAAACTCATCTACTACATGTCGAAAGAATGAGAAATCCACAACGTTTCGTCAAGTACAACTTGACACGAAGTAGGTGTGAACAAGAGAGAGAAAGGTCGGGGGGCACCAATTACCCGACGAAATTCTATAGACTTCACGAAATATTGTGAATTTTACATTCTTTTTAAGTGTCCTAGATGAGTTTTATTTTCCTGTAATCGTCTTTAATTCTTACTACGGCAGTTTGAATGTAGTGTTTGTTTTTTTAACCACGGAGACTTGTGTGCTCCTGTGGAAGTTCGAGTTGGAGTGAAATATAGTGCAGATTGCTTTCAACAAAATATTCAGGCAGGATTTAACTTTTTTTCTGAAATATATATTTTATTCTTTATATTTTACGCAAGATGGTAACATGCGATACTCAAATTGCAGACGTCACAATTTTCCGAGGTAAAGGTTTATTTTATCAGTTTAATTTTTTTATAGTTATTCATTTATTCTCTCTCCTTAATTTAATTAAAACAAGCTGCTGCAAATCTAATCAATTTAAACACGCTTTTGGTTTCACAGGAAAACCCGCTTTTGGTTTCTGTTGCGAAGAACTATGTAATTCAAATTTATAGTTCCTTGTATACAACTGTTTGTTTAAAAAAAACTTCACTTCCAAGATTTTACACCGACCGGCCGTAACTCAGTTGGTGGAGGGTTGCCTTTATTTTCGGAAGATCCTGGGAACGATCCCGGCCGCCCATACTGACAGGTTTTTCTTGTCACGCCTCGTAAATGCTGGGATGGTACCTATTAACTAGGTCTGGTCGACTATCTTCCAACATCCTCTCCTCCACTCTATCCTGAGATGCCTAAAGGTCATAAATAAAACCAATTCCAAGATTTTACTTACTAATCTATCCGGAATTAGCCGTGTTTGTTCTACCAAGGGTTAACGCTAACCCTAATCTAATGAAGAAAATCCACAAAAGTGCTAGACATTAACTCATTTAACACTCTCGGATTCATTGGTACAAACCAGGTTCGCTGACACGAATTGCGAAGAACACATATACACACGTTTTCGGTTTAGAACGAACAGTGACTATGTATCTACGAACCTGTCTATAGTCACAGTCGCAAGCTGAACCTTCCTTAATAAGAACAGCACACCTACAGTACGCATATTATTCAGTCAGTTGATCGATTTCCCCCTCTTTTCTAGTGTTTAAATTATTTTATTATCTACTGAACGTTCAACACGATCTACTAATAACCCATTTCTAAAACGAAATCAGTTATGTACAGGGTACGCGGTATGCAGAACGCATTCCATGCCTAAAGCACTATTGAATTAAACACGGCGAAATATCGGTAGTCGTGGAACTGGACACTTTTCGAGACATCGAACAAGGCAAAACTTGAAAGTACTTGCTGTTCAGCACATGACATACAACTAGGATTCTCCACCAACACGATCTTTATATCTATAACATTAAAATAATAAGCTACCAAAGTATCTATTTTCCGGTTAATTTTTTTTTTAACGCTCTTCGGTTGTTTTTTTTTTTCTTGAACCAACCCCTCCATCCCCACATCGAGAGAGCGAATTGTTATTAACCTCCCAATCGAGCCGGTGAACTTCTAAGGAAGGGACCTATGGTTTTTTATAAAGTGGGTTCCGAAACTCTCCGTCCATTAGACCCTTGGCGGAAATTGAACCCGTAACCACGTCCCCAAAGGCGGGCGCGCTACCTCTCGGCCACCTCAAGATCTCGACTCCTACACATATGGTATTATATGAAAACTCATGATGTTAGGATTTCACATACATTTGACCGGTCTTAATCAGTTGAACCATTGAGGCTCCAAGAGCGAAAAAGGACGATAAAAAAAAAAAAAAAGTAACCTTACTAATCTCTCAACAATCAAAATCAACAATGGACATAGATTAAACAAGTGAATACTGCGATCGCGACGGCTCCGAGGGTCGCGAGGTAGTGTCTTCCGGTGAGCCAACGGTATCGAATTAGGAAAATTGAAATTTTAAAATAGATTGGCAGTACTGGGGTCGCAATACCCGACCCCAACAACCTCTACGACCTGTCCCTACTGCACATATATGCAAAATTTGGTGTAATGAATGGATGGGTGTAGATTTTTACAACAGACAGGATGACAAATAATGTGCTTAGGGCCAGGGACATCCACAGTACTTTTATATTGTGTCAAATAATGTTTATGTCAAGTCTGATGCGGCTACATCCAACGTATGGAACAAATTTGAAGAACTGTATTTTAACAGAAATAGGTTGGTAACACTGAAAACTGTGATACTTGGGAAAAGAGACTCCAACAGTATTTTTGTACTGTGTTGAATAATGTTTATGCCCTTTTTGGTGCGGATACGTCTAACGGAATTAAAATATGAAAACATGGGCTGGCAACACTGACCCAACCAAATCTGTTCTGATGCCTCTGAGAACTAATCTAGCAAAGATCTTTCCAAGGCCACCTCTGGACACCTTGTGGTTTATGAGATATATTTTCCTAACACGGATAGAAAAAGCGGGAATATAACTAACGTCCCTTATTGTTAGCTACGCTACCAAGGGACTTGAAAACTGAATTTAAAAAAATGTGATCAAAAAAAAAAAATATCAACAATGAAAAAAAAATGAATGTAAAACGATGCATTTTTGTTTCTTCTTTTCAGATCTAGAGTAGCTAGATAATGGTCACCGCGAAGCGATGCTAATATAACTTCGAAAATGTTTTTAAGTTCCCAACAAATGCTGATCTCCGAAGTTATCTTGCGTAACAGATCTGCTAACGAAATAAACGACTTTTAGCGGCTCGTAGGGTTGCAATAAGGAATTGATTTTAATACGCCATCTTGCAATAAATAAATAAATAATCAAAACAGTAAATTCAAATTTGTTTCTTCACTCAAAACCATTATGAATAAAGGAAGGTTTAACTGAATCATATTCAGTTACTAGACGTTTAAGACTCCTGCATTCCATGAAAATTATTTGTAGCTGGTTGACTGACTTTATAATGTGGTCAACGAATCACTGATGATGAACAAAGATTCTTAAAATAATTACCTTTTCTCCTGATTAAATTGTGTTTCCCTGTAAATAGATTCCACAAATGTTATTTCATGCCTTCATATTTATATATCGATTCTTTTGCTCGTAACAAGGATTCGAAATACATGATGTAATTTCAACTTCAGTAGTTTGTCAGTATTTAGTTTCTGAACTGCTGCTGTATGACTTGCTCTTTAGAAATTTAAATGAAAACTGGATGATACGGAGTGCACCACGCGTGAGTATAAAACTACAAGCTGTTCAAAAGAAAAGAATGAGTTGCCTTCTGTAGCCTGAAGCGGTCAAGCATATCGCCCGTGAACATTAGTACGAATACTTTCGATTATATAAGCTCCCATAATAGCAATGTAATTAGCTATGGATTCGTAGTTCGTAACACGTCAAACGGATTACTGAGTAATGGGCCTTGTGTTAATTTATTTTCGAAACTTTTTTTTAACGCAATGAGAGTATGTATTAAGCAATTTTCTATTCTGTGGCGGAGTAAAGCAGCACATCTACCTCGTCCCTCCCATTGTCTAGTTATACACAACAATATTTTAAAGAGTTTCCGAAGATTTTTAGTGAAAATAATCAAATCTGTTTCCTGGCTAGAACCTTGCTGACAAGTACGGTTGATTATTTTTTAGTAGGAGTCACTAACGCTATCAATGCTAAAAGTTTGTACCAAGTCGTAAAAGTTCTTTTCCAGATATCTTTTGGAATTGATAGACTGATTTAAGTAGGTCTTTTGAAACTTACAGAAAATCACATTATCTTAATGTTACAGATAACCGTGCTCAAACCGGTCAATCCATTCCAAATTTATAAGAAAGGAATTATACGACTGGGTACAAACTTTCGGCGCTGACTGTACATATACATTAATATACACGATACTTGCTTTTCTTATGCTCTAACACACTATTTCTGAATCAAGCGCTCCGGTACTATCTTTCGCCCCAATACACCACTGAATACTACTGATAACTTCATTATTGTGTTCAAACACTTTTGGGACATCATTCTGTCCGAAGTGTCTGCAAACATTAATGAAGTACCTACTAGCAATTCTGAAACTAATTTTATTCAATAAGGACATTGTGTTACGCACGAAGAGTCAGTATTAGAAATATGCACTTACCCAATTGTCAGACCTCGAAGATTTAGTGATCCTCTTTGTCTGGCTGCCAAGCTTTTCAACAACAACCCGTTGTCCTCAGGTAATCGTGTCAAAAGGTAATTAAATGTGTAGTAATTTGTGCTCTTAGTTATTAATTATGTTGTATTTGTGTGCACGTACAATATAAAATGTGTAAAAAAATATTTACAAATAGTCACCTAAGACCCTTGTACACCTAAGCAAATATCAGGTGTACATGAAGTAGTATGCAATTACGGTAAAAAAATACATTAGGATGACCAAAAGTTGCATGTATATACGAACTGAACATGAAAGGGACTTCCAACTCTGAGAATCCGATATCCGACCTTTCTAAACATCTAGGGTCGGAAAAAAACATAACACATCATCTTCCAGGATAATACATAATGCCACCATTAACTTGAAGAGATCTGTTTTGAGGTATGCTACATTAGCTAAAATAAGTAAACAAGTATCTTAGGTGACTATTTGTAAATATATTTTCAACATTTAACATTCTATATTGTACAAATACAACATAATTAACAACTAAAACACATTTAATCACCCTTTGACTTGACTGCCTGAGAACAACAGGTTGCTGTTGAAAAGCTTCGCAGCAAAAACGAAGAGGATGACTAAATTCTTCGAGGGCAGACCATTGGATAAGTATACACTTATAATTTTACTCATCACTGAAGTACAAACGGACTCTAGTCCATGATTATTTTCTGTTTACCTACACTGAAATTTAACTAATTAACGCAGAACGAAAAAGGCGAGAACACCTACTTTAGAGCCTTAAAATGACCGAACACACTTCCATAGCGGTCCGTTCTATAATATTTGTGGACTTATGAATCAAACCTAAACGAGGCTACTTGATGATGTTCTGAAGGCAAACAATTAGAAAGACCCAACACTAGATTATCTGACTTGGTGTACTTTTACGATCACTAATTCTAACTAATAGCCAACGTTTTATCATATCCATGCATTTCTTCCCACAGTTGAAATTTAGTTCATACACCCCTTTTCCACTATCACAACAAAACAACTAATCATAAAATCCGAAAAGCAATGTAAACGATCCGTATTATAGATATGTATTTCAGAAAATTTTAGAGTTCTATACGTATGTACTTTCTATTTGACCGATGTGAAAGTTGTCAACAGATGTGCCCAAGCGTACTGATAGGTATGTTTTACTTTACAAGTCACTCAGTCCGGTTCTGAACCTCGACGGGGCCTGGATGTGGTGATACTCTGCTTTTAACAAGCTACAAACTGTGACTGATTCAATCAATTATTATTCGAAACTTACTACGTACAAGGTTTACCCAAAATGCTATCTCTTTAAGATTACCGTCAGCATTTTCAATAATAATATTCCAGAGATTAACGTGTTAACTTCTGAGTTTGGGCTTAGCCTTCACACAATGTGAACAATATTCCAGCGATTTCTTCCGGTTGCATTTAGACTGACTATGCTTCTCAGATGAGGTCATTAAAGGTTGGCTAATTTTCAATTTGACCTTCGTAGTTGTCCAAAAATTGGTAAAACATTACTGACTTTACCTGGGAGCTATTCATGCAATCTATATCAAATTAGATTGAAGTCGTTCGTAATACAAGAAAACTTGGTGACGTATGCGTACGTATTTTCACAGTTTGGTTCTTCTTCAATCAAATCTTAATATACGTAGTTCCTCAGTCAACTGATCAATCTTATCATAATATTAACACGGTAAGACTGATGCTTTTACCATGAAATTTAATTTTTATTACTGAAATAATTCGTGCACTGAAAGGTGAATTCTGTTTGTTTCATTTATGATTTTTGTCCTGATCGAGCATCGAGCAGGTACATTAACAACCAGAGCTAAAATGCATGTAGGACCCAAATGACTTTCGGATTTGAATCCGGACAGAATGCAGTTGTGCAAAGGCTATCAAGCGATGCTACTTTGTAAACGTCTATGGTGACCTAGCAACTGTTGCTAAGGAGGTTGAGAACTGATGTTTAAACTTTAACATATGTCACACAACACATATATCGTATGTTTGCATTTACGTTATGCTGTTTGCTGTCTCATCGTTGTGTTCGCTTACTTCTAGCAACAGACGATAGGTGCAGAAATTTGGTTGCTAGGTGGTGTTTGGTAGTCTGGGAAGTGACCGTGGGTCTTTAAATACGTTTGTATTTTACGGTGTTCCTTGTTTAATTTATTCTGCATTTTATTGCATTCAATGTAGCTAAATTGTTATTAAGCTGAGTTATAATTATGTTACTAAAAGTAACAAAATCGGAATTTAACAGGATACTATTTCCTGTAATCCGAATTTGTAAATCAATTTATCTATTGCCTTTAGGCAACTCTGGCTATGGTCAACGGATAGCCCGACTTAATTTATAATGGAAGGTTAATACAAAACTCTGAAGCAGAATTCTCATTTACAAGTAACAAATAAGATTTATAAGATACATAAGCAGTAATTCCAATTCACTAAAGCAGCCTGCCGAAGAAGCAAAAGTCATCCCTGGGTCATAAGAAAAATACTCCATTAAAAACTCCCACCTTATCTCCGTAAAACGCCCCCAGATAGTGCTTATCTTATCCCTTAAGTCATGAGAGCTAGATTTTTGTAAAAATAGATTTCCTAACTAACTTCGGGTCGTTAATTAGCGTGATGGTAGCCATTCGCTTCAGAAATGCGTTGTTTGCCCGCTATGCTTTCGTAAACTTGTTACGCCGAGCCTCTGAAATGAGATATATGTCAAAGCAAATGACACCTATTAGGTGCACAGTAACGTACCAGACATAGGTCTACACAATCCCTCAATTTCAGGCTCGGCGTGATAAGTTTACTAAAGCGTAGCGAGCACACAACGCATTTCCGAAACGAGCTGTCATGACTTAAGGACTTCCCAGGTGGTTCAAGGTTTATATCGCTCACCTCTGGCGCTTGGGGTCGTCGGTTCAAACCCTGTTCGTGCCATGTGAGCTTGTGGTGGACTAACATCGTGTGCGTGGGTTTTCTCGGGGTTCTCCCGTTTCCTCCCACTTCCTTTATTCCACCAATTCTTACATCATCCATCCGGCCTGAGCCAAAGTTGCCTAAAGACCTTATAAATTAAATAAACATTCAAATTCACATTAAAGACTTCCCTTATTAGTGGGTTTGCGAAGGCCAATGAATAAGATTTCACGTCAGAGAATCCGCAAAAACAAGACATCAACAGCTTTCCCTGAAAGAAGATACGAACTTCACAACTTTTTTGTCACTTGAGTAAAGAATTAGTATTTAAACTTTTGGGTAAAAGCCTTTCTTAAGTCATTAGGAATTCCTCTAGGATAAACGGAAATGTCCAGCCCGTGTCAGCTTAGCAGGGCGCAGTTAAACCAAAAACTGCCGGTTAACGTAATAGGTCTGGGGACTGAGGGTACTAAACAACACCAGCTGGTTCTGACTGAAAAATTATGAAACGAAACTATTATAATAATAGTAAAATTTCTTAACGCTTCTTTTCAAGTTGCCCCCTCCCCCTCTCCGATTTTTGAAAATAGTGGAAAGACGAAAGACAATATTACAATTTTGGAAAGTATGGTGCGGTGATGGTTATCGAACTCTTGTGATATGAAGTTAAAACTGTTTTAAAGAATTCAGTTTTATTGAGTTATTTGACAGCTCAACATATGACGTCATAATTCGCTGGCTGTCAAATATCT
This sequence comes from Lepisma saccharinum, assembly GCA_022664845.1. NCBI lineage: Eukaryota > Metazoa > Arthropoda > Insecta > Zygentoma > Lepismatidae > Lepisma > Lepisma saccharinum. The sequence goes on from JAGDQP010015495.1 coordinate 18,455, forward strand.
CAGCTAAGAATGAATTCTTTGAAACAGTTTTAACTTCATCTCACAGAGTTCCATAACCATCACCACGTCTACTTTCCAAAATTGTAATATTGCTTTTCGTCTTTCTAAATTTTCAAAAATCGAAAAATGAAAAGGAGCGAGCAGCAAAATGTAGTTAACTACATCGTCGAACTCAGAAAATTAAATATTCGTTAAAGATTTATTATTGATGATGAAGAAGAAAATGGTAAATATATTTTTCCATAAATAACGTTAAAATTTTAGAATTTATTCGCGTATTATTGAAACTTACATATGCAGTGAACTGGAATTAATCAAGGATCTTGGAGTTAGATGTGCACTGCTCTATGGATAGAACTGCTCCTGATACACGTGATTTCAGTAGATGTCTATTCTGTTGCTTAGCAATAAAACCCCCGGAACCTGATTTGGTTTCATTGAATTCCATTATACCTTCATAGAAGTTAGTATTTTAAGATACAGATAAAGGCTTCACCCACAGCATCTATCGACAGCAGAAACGTTCCCTTCTAATTTCTTTCGGTTCGTGAAATGCAGTAATAATTCCATTTATATTGTCTGCCTCCCAGTGTGTCCCCTGTGTGTGTGTGTTTTTTTTTTGGGGGGGGAGGGAGACAAATGGTTCGGAGCCCACGTTAAACTGTAGATTCCGTCCTAAGTAGTTTACCAGCTCGTTTAGGACGTTAATAACAAATCAATCTGTCTCCCAGTTTGACCAAATGTGACATAATCGTTAAATATGGTCGATCTTTTTCAGAAACTATAATGAATCTCCTGTAATATTTTAATGAGTATTCTTTACTGCAGAATTTCCCAAAGTGGATAATTAAACTGGGTTTCGAAAAATTTTACAAATCATAGCAATTACTGATTTAGAGGTATTAACTCTGTCCTCTTACAGCGGCTTCTGGCCGGACGTGACTCAAATTTACATTTCAACAACGATAGGATTAACTTTCAAAAATTGGCTAGTTTCCTTCTGGCGCGAATTCTCCAAAAAAATAATCTCCCAAACAATGCTTTACCGCTTTCCGAAAGTGGTACGGAACATCCGTAACAAGGTACTACATTTCGTTTTAATCCATGAATACTGTCTGCTGTGTACATGCCATTAAAAAAGTCTTCCAAATCAAGTCTAGCTGGTAAGCTACTTAGGACGGAACCTACAGTTTAACATGGGCTCCGAACCATTTGTCTCTCCCCCCCACCAGCTATGGGAAGGAAAAAGTGTGTAGCATAATTAATTAGACGAACAGAAGCTGGAGTGAAAACATCTGTAGTAGAGACGATACCCAGATTAACTCTTGGCATGAACATGCTTCAATCTGAATTTTATTAAAAGATTTCAGGCCAAGTTGGTTCAGGTCGAACATAAACACGTGATGATGATAACGAGACAAGAGAATTGCAAACTGTTAAGTCTGAAATGCAAATTAATGGAAGATGGCCAAAATAAAAGATAATATGATCAGTGGATAAACAAAAATGAAGTCTGTTGCGGAAATTGAACATGAATTTTATTTATGACCTATAGGCATCTGAGGCTCAGGCCGGGATAGGGGAAGGGAAAGGAGCCGGGAAGGTAACAGCAAGGACCTATGCTAAAGGTACCATCCCGGCATTTGCTTGGTGTGACCAAGGAAAACCCCTGGAAAAACGTCAGCTAGGATGGTCGGCCGCTGGGATCGAACCCAGGACCCCCCAAATGCTATGCCAACGCTCTACCACTGAGCTACGGCGGCTCGGTGTCTGTTGCGGGAAAAACAGATACACAAAGAAAAATTTTAAACCATGGCAGAAAACGAAAAAAACGTGTATATATATATATATATATTAATATCCCAACTTGATGATATTATATTATGAGCATATACCCATTTTAATTTTACACTTTTTACATATTACTATTTAAAGCTTGATGATGTATGTATGTTGTAAATTAATTCGTATGTATTACTAATTGTTTACGTATACGAAATGGATGATTGATCTTATTTTTCAAAGACGATTCGTCCGACATGGTGGTAGCACACTCACATTTTTGAACCATACACCGGATTAATGTTTTAACTGTAACTAAATGAATAATTGATTTGTAAATAGTCTACATTGTATTTTATGTATGTTAGGATTGTTTATATAGTGCCTGAAACTGTTTTGTAATAATCTGTCTTAAGTCCGACATAGCGTCGCAAATACAAGAAAAAGATATTCCACCAGAAATTTTCTTATTGAGTAATGAACTGCGATATCCTTCTCACATTTGAAGTCAATTCTGTCTGCTGTATTCACTAGTGATCAATTGAAGGTTGTAAAGCCTGGAGAACTGCGTCAGAAACTACAATGAATTTACGTATCACTGTTACAATAGAATTACATCTCACAAGTAAGCAGTTGACAAGAGATCTTTTCCTAATGCATTTGTGCTAAAAGACTTGTGTTGATGTTAATAGACATTGAATCTGAATAAAAGTGTTATATTTGCTACTCTTGACTTTTTGTGTAGCGTACCACAAACGTATTTCCATTGGCAGCAACAATTTTCTCACCAACTTAGGTTGAGGTGGATGTCTTTACAGACTATTGAGCCGTACACCATTGCCGATTCAGTAAGTTGTAAAAATGTTAAGATAAAATTAATTACAGGGCGGTAATAGCACTATGGCTTACGCCCGTCCCGATATGGAGAAAACCCGTATCTTCGTCACGTCTAAATGTAGCTGTTACGAGATTAAAAACTATAAAATCAAAATAAAGTCTGAAGATGTAAAACGACTTCACTCAAAGTGAAAGGTTCTGGTGTAAAATACAGAAGGAGAATACAATAAAAACCGAATGTACAAAGCCCTTGATATAAAAAGTTCAAAACAAATACCAAAGGCTGTAGAAAAGCCTTGGCATATACTACAACGTAAAACTTAACAGCAAGGGAATACAATTATTTCAGACAGTGCCTAAGATGCCTGTCTCTTGCATAAACATGAAAACTCGATGTAACATACCAGAATTACCCCAAGGGCTAACGCCATGTCACTGCGAATATTATAACGTTGTCTCAGATGATCATATACAGGACATTCTAAAGGCACGTGACGAATACTTAAAAATTCATTACATACCTCGGCAAGAAGTAAAAATGCTGCCAATTGAACTTCAAATATAATTTTTACGAAAATGTGTAAGTAGTTCTAAGTATAAACTGTCCATAATCTGATTTTTTCTCACTTCCCACCTAACGAAAGATGCCTAGGCAATGATAGGGTGCAAAATCACTAAAAAATGGTGTGGGGAATTTTATGTATAGCTTTACTTCGTCCACCGCAAACAATTCGAAAACTACTGCGCAAAGAAATTGAATATTATGTGGAGAAGAAAATAATAATAATTTTGATTCGGGAAGAGGTTGAACCAAAGGCTGCTTTACCACCTACGAATAATAAAATATATTACATAACAACCTATTTATAGGACTACGATACAACTAGATATTAAGAAACACAATCAAAAGAACTAAGTGCCAAATAATAAGAGGCCATCAGAGGTAGACAAAAATCGGTATGATCATTACTCTCTTGTAAAAGTAAGTTTTAATTTTTTTTTTAACAAAAAGTACATAGTTTACAATTATTTTTATATTATAAGAACCTCTTGGAAAATTTTGGTGGTACGAAATTTCTTACCTTAATTTTGTTGGTCGAAGGAAAAACCTCAGAAACCCTCCCGGGATTTCGCACACTGGGCAACAATGTCAATAAAAGAACTTCCGATGAAAGAGTTTGGGAAAATCTGGTGAATATGAAACAAGTGTTCTCTCAATTCTTTCAACGTATCTTGCTTGGCTCTATTGTTTCTATAATCATTCACAGTCAAATTCCATAATTTCGAAGCACTGTGATAATCTTAAACGTACTTTGCTTTTTTTCCTCAATAGGTTACTTCCACTTTGTCGCACACCGACCCACATACTGTTGGAATTGCTCGAATTCAGGCCGACACAGCTCGACAGGCAGATTTTTGAATCATGCAACAGGCCCGAGATATCACAATATGCCTCATGCTCCATGTTGCCTTAGTGGAAACCAGGATGAAAACAGCATAATTTGTGCGCTGCTCTCGAGCTGCCATAGTTAGGGTGTATAACGAATGGACCTGTGGCACACTCTGAAGACCAGATTCAGAACTGTAGGTCCCTTGATGCCAGAGGCAAATGTCGCATTTGTCGACTGACAAAGGGCAAGCGACGCGCTAAAGATCAGCAACTGACGTCATTAATGAACACTGGGACATGTGTGTTCGAGTTTATAATGGGGCAAACCGTTACGCATGGGCCTCTGAAGTAGACATAAGGTGATGGCGCCAGTGTTAACCACGGGTCAACAACGCATTACGTTGGCACGCGAGTTCCATTACTGTATAGTGGGGGGAGGGACGAATTAAGACTCCATGGAGTGGACAGGCCGTGGCGAATACCGGGTAACCCCAAAAAGACGCAACACTCAGACGCGCTGTTATTGTGTGAGACATCTTGTCCTTGTATGAACTGAAACCGCTGGACACTGGGCTACCTGCCAATCACCAAGAACAATGCACAGTGACATGTCGCTACGGTGGTTTGTGATTGGTTCGAAGAACACGAGAGTGATGATATTGCCATACTTCCTTGACTGGCGAATCATAGACATATCTCATTGAGTACTTGCGGAAAAATTTGGATAGCCAAATGTGTTCGGCTCCACAACCACGTACTGTGAAGGAACATCGTGCTCTGCGGCAGTCCTAATGGAAACGTGTGCCTCCAGTTACCTCCCAGAGCCTCATTATGGCTCGCCAGCGGAAGGGTTGCTATTTTCATTAGTCAATAAGTGGTCACATTATTCTAATATGACTGTGTACGCTGGCAGTACAAGCAATTAGAAAGCACCTACAATATTTGACATTAGCCTACAAACATAATTAGAATTTGTGTGAAAGAAAAAACATTAATCAGTCTTTCCGAATTATGTACTACACATGTTCTGTGAACTCACCTGGTCGAGGTCCTTCCATTGGAGGTGGAACTAAACCGGGTCTAGGCCCTCTCATACCCATTGGTCCAGGGTGACGTGGATTAAATGCTGGACCTGTAATAAACAATGCTAAAGAAATGAGAAAGAACTCAACAAAATTCCTTCTTAAAAAAACTTTATTTTTATATGGGCCAGTTTAGTAACTTTGGACTTCGGCCCGTCACGATTTGCCTTTAGCTGTTAAGTGTTAAAATCCACACCCATGCCGGGACTCGAACCCGGGACCGTTGAGTCGATAGCCTACCGCCGCAGACCGCTCGACCACCCGGCCGGCAAAATTCCTTGTTATTTTCATAAAGTATAGTGACAGCAGGATAGGTTTTTCTCAATGTATTACTTGAATATTCGAAGTGACTAAAATTAGTGATTGTGCCAATCGGCAACGATGTGTCAAACAGGTCTATTCAGAAGTTCGTGAGTAGTTTTCGTCCAATAAGCTAATTTAATTGCATATTTTGTTAATCAAGTATCACAATAACCAGCGTAAACGATACAACAATACAGTCTGTATGTGAATATATTGCCTGTAACAAAATTGAAAGAACACCCAAACACAGAGTAAACGAGGTTACGCGATTACTTCTAAAAGCAAAGAAGCATTGAATGTCTTCACGAAGTTTTTGAAGAATAAAGAAAAATGCTACTGCTCTGTAAATTGACATTACTTTAATCTGAAGTTGTTACTATTCAAGCACATCACTGGCTAATTTATACCTTATTAAAAATAAATAAATAAAAAAATCTGTATGTGAATTAGATTCTCTTAGGGATTTAACTTGACAATGAAATCTATATACATAAAATCAGAAGTCTTGACTGACTGACATATCAACGTCCAGGCTAATTGGCTTAAGCTAGAAACTTGAAATTTATATCTAATCTGACTTTAACTAACTTATTTCACTGGTGTTCGCTAAGGAAGCAAAAGAAGGGTATTTCTCGAAAGTAGAAATAAAAAAGTAATTTATTTTTTAAAAGAAGAGAAAAAATTGCTGTAGTAATGTGGGATCGAACTAGATACCCTTGGCATAGCTGTCCAGTGATTTACCCACTAGACCGTCAAGTCCGTTGCTCGAAGACTGCTTCCAAGCGAGCGAAGCTGCGGGCAACAGCTAGTTTAATATAACGTACTACAAGAACTAAGTTAACTTTCCATAAAGACGAACAGTTTTCAAATCGCAATACCTGAGTACATATTACAGACACAATGCTTTACGACTATTTGATACAAAACAGAGATCATAAATGTTCGTTTAAACAATAACTCCCATAAACTGCATGACAGCAAGCAAAATCTCCCCTTGTATTTTTCGCGTTATAAATTGAACTGATATCAAGTTACGTATTACTTGTTAGTGTCCTCTACAATATACATTACAGCGTTGAAGCTCCTGACTCCGTCCTCATTTACCACCACAAAGAGATTGAAACAAATCTACATTTTCAATCAACCTGCCAACAGAATTAATCCCAACGCATTGTTCTCACCTATTTTCATTTCTCACCCTCAAAGCTTGAACACTCAACCGTCACAAATGGTTACTTAGCACTTAAAGACTTATTTTCTGAAACTAATATCTTTTATCAACCTAACCCACGAAGAATACTGCAACTTTTACAAAGCATATACCACATCACGTTTGGGGAAGCTAAAGGAGTCTTGCATTAATTCAATGCTTCAATTTTAACTGTCAAGATCTACCGATCAACCTTTTTCAATTACAATTACAATGATTACTTTCCTTCACTACTATTCTTCCATTTCTTTTCCCTCTCGTAAGCCCTGTGCCAATATTTTCTAACATTATTCTACATTTCCTTTCCTAATTTGGCGGTGATTTCCACATTTGCAAACGCCTGTTAACACTCTAACTCATTACTACCCGGCTATATGACCAATTCATTTCTCCATTGAATTTTGAATCAAGTAACAAATACGTTAAAATATCAGCTTCTAGCAGGAAGTTACAGGAAAATACTTTCAAAAATAAAATGAAAAATTGTCCAACCTAGATACAGAACTAAGATTACATATCCAACAATCAACTCGGACTGACATACACGGTTAACAAGTAACACAGGGTTTTAAGGAACTACAAAAATGATATGAAAACTGAAGTATTCGTCTTAAGAAGATAACACTCAGTGTGTTCACATATCTTCCATTATTCAAAAACCCATCCATCAACAAACACTTCTCTTCTAATGAGTAACTTCTTTTAACCATCTCCGAACTCCTTTCGCCTCTGATTCTTTTAATCATTATTTTGCCTCTGATACTGTAAAAAAAAGGTCAATTATTGAGCCCTCAATCCTTAATCTATATTTTCCTACCACGCAACGAGATCAAACTGTTCGAAATGGGGAAAGGATTTCGTTCTCATTGGACAGAGGACACAACATAACTGTTACGTGTCAAACTTAGAAAAACAAAAAGATTAAGCATTCGGAAAACCTATAAACAAAATACTCATTTCAAACTGATGCCTTTAATGTGATAAACCACAACTAAAAATATACTGAAAAAACTAAAAAAAAAATATTTACCTGGCATATCCATCAGTCCTCTCGGACCGAAGTCTGGTCCTGGTCCTAAATTAGGTCCTCTTGGTCCAAGTGGTCCTCTCGGACCAAACCCTTCTCCTCTATGTGGACCAAACAACGGTGGATGAGGTTCGAAATTATCCATTCCTGGACCTCGATGATCACGTCCCTGACCACGCAACTCAAAGTTGTCCGGCCCAGGGCCAGGAGGACCTCTTCGCTCATGTCCCATCATTCGAGGATCAAAGTTTTCTTGTCCAGCTGCCCTTGGATCAAAATTATCTGGTCCCGGTCCTCTTTCATGTAGCCTTAAATTAAATTCATCAGGACCTGGTCCATGTGGATCGAATCTATCATTTCCTGACATTTGTGAATCAAAGTCATCTGGTCCGGGGGGACCCCTGTGATCGAAGCCTTCAGGTCCGGGAGGACCTCTGTGATCGAAGCCTTCTGGTCCTGGTCCGGGGGGACCTCTGTGATCGAAACCTTCTGGTCCGGGAGGACCTCTGTGATCGAAGCCTTCTGGTCCTGGTCCGGG
>JAGDQP010015495.1:26633-42594 GCA_022664845.1 Lepisma saccharinum
TGATCGAAGCCTTCTGGTCCTGGTCCGGGAGGACCTCTGTGATCGAAACCTTCTGGTCCTGGTCCGGGAGGACCTCTATGATCGAAACCTTCTGGTCCGGGAGGACCTCTGTGATCGAAGCCTTCTGGTCCGGGGGGACCTCTATGATCGAAGCCTTCTTGCCTACCTCCACGAGATTCAAAACTATCACGTGAATTTCCTCTTTGGTCAAAGCTGTCAGAACCAGGGGTTCGGAAACCATCTGAATTGTGACCTGGCGGACCAAAATCAGACCCTCGACCAGTAGGTCTGAACCCGTCACCTCCTGGCCCTCGAGCTCCGGGAGGGCCAAATTTATCAAGAGCATGAGCAGGTCCACGGAAGCCTCTAGGTCCTGGTCCAGGGGGTGGGAAATTTTCATGTCCTGGTCCAGGTCCAAGGGGCCTAAATCCTTCAGGTCCTGGTCCACGTGGATGGAAACCATCTGGTGGTGGGGGTAGCCGGTAATTAGGTCCAAGTGGTCCTCTGGGTAGAAACAAGCGCACACCTGAAAAGAATATACATAAAATACAAATAGTTGAATTACATTCGGAAGATCAGTCATAAGTACCAACTGCTCGTAACTAATGAAAGAATGTACCTTGTGACAAGACACTTTTCCTCTCAGTAACCTTTCCGACAATTAACAAGCTTTGATATAATGGTACAATAACGGGAAACGATCTCTTTCTACACACTGCAACTCATACTGAACAAGACATTAAGCCCTCATGAACACACACATAGTTCCAATACATGTTTTCGCTGTATATTCGAATTCTCAAATACACGGGTTCACGTTCGCAGTTACTACGTGCATCATTAACCCATGATTACAAGACTACCTTACATGGGTTTTCCTAGAATTAAAAGGTTTAACTGTCATCACCTTAACGTTTAAATTTAAAGCGGAATCCAAGTAGATTTTTCAGCCTTTTTGATTTTACGTTGATTATTCAAATCTGAGTGCAGGTAAACAGGAAAACCTACTTGGATTCCGTCTTAAAGCTTTAGCGAACGTTATTATAGCTATTGTTAAGTCAGTAGCGTTATAAGTGCAACCCTTGTTAGTTATTACAACCCACGGTACTGTATCGATATAAAGTGTAATTATTTAGCAACAAGACACCTGCACTTCTCACCATGTATCTACATAAAGTCACACTTTTAACTCAACACCTACTGCAATTTTATTGCAAGACAACAAAAAATATAGAAAAGAAAAATAATATTATCCATTTCCTTTTCAATTTTTCGATGATCCTACTCATCCCTGGCAATTCAAGTAACTTTCGATATTTGCCACAAATGTATTGTATTAATGAAAGTATAGAGTTATTCAAAGAATTAAAACACGGGTCCTCCCGACCATTTAGATACTTTCTAATGAAATATACGAATGACACAAACACTGAATTTCAAGCTTGTGTGTATATGTTTGGGAGTTTAAAGAAAAAAATTAAATATTAAAATGATCTTTAATATACGATTGCTTCTCGATAAACCACTACGACGTAACTCGGCTTTTACAGGGAAAGCCACTCCGTTGGAAATATCTATACTGACATATGGGAGTATTTTTGGCCGATACAATACGTGAGCTTCTCAACGTTTCATTTAATGTCAAGACATTGCATACCGAACTATCATCATTTTCTTTCTTAATTTTGGTCAAGAAAAGCCATTCAAGGTATTGGAAGATGCAATCAGTACAAATGTGCAGCCTTTACGTGCGTCAGTAGGAACACGAACATAAGTCAATAAAAATAATAATACCACACACGTTTCTATATCTCCTAACGAATAAGAATTTACTCGAATATTTACTACAAAAGGAAAAACTACCAACATTTTTAAATATACACTAGGGAAATAAAAAAATATGAAATGTACTCTTTCCATATTATTATTATTACAAAAGGACAATATAACTTGGAGCTACAGGTTTTAAAAAAAATAATTGGAAAAATTCTTGACTCTTCATGAACTTAATAAGCACAATGAAATGTTCATGCATCACGAACCAACTTACGAAATATGGAACCAATGGGACGAAAGGATCATACTTTGTACCATTAATAAATCAATGAAACAACAAGAAAATATAGTGACTATATTAAAGTACGGAGAGCAGACAACCAGAAGTGGTTACACCAAAACAGCATTTGTGGAGATAATCACAATATAGAAATATTTGTGAGACTGATAGTAAAAAGCAGTATCGTTAGAATTGACACATTATCACTTTTCTGACAGATGTACCACAAGGAACAACAATATGTTATGTGGGCTTAACCAGTTCCGTTGTTAGCCCTCAGTATGTCAATTATAATCTTTCATCTATGTATTAAGAAAAGTAATAAATATCTGACGAATCTATAATATATTATTATCTTGAGTATATCCTTTGACCCTCCCTGGTTGCGGTATTATCTTAATTTGTCTTTGAAATACAGTAATAATAATAATAAAGTAAACGTGAAACACGATATTGTTAGTACTATTTTGCTATAGTTGCATCCTTATGCTTGTTCAATAACCTTTCACACTCAGGTAGGTGAGTCCCGAAACTTTGGAATTACACAATATCTCGTCGAGAGGATAGAAGCTATTATGGAAAAGAATATATATTTTTTTTATTACATCATCAAAACCTAAAATTAAAAAAAAAACAGTTGGAGGCTACTTTTAGATAATATTCAATTACTCGATGAAAAATGCAGTCTACGTATATTATATGGAAATGTTAATTATTGAATATATACTTCCCCCACAGTATGTTTTGTGGCTCTCTTAAGAGACAAACACAAACATTTAAAAGCGGAAGAAAACGTAGAAAGAATTTAAAACTTGACTATGGGCCTTTTTTTTTTTTAAATAGTTTTTCGAGCTTCCAAATTTCTAATGATGGATAATACTGGATGAGCCAACCATGCATTTTATCCAAATAGAGACGGCCATTTTTGTGTGTCAATCAAATATATTGCGAAAATAAACACTAACAGTTACACGTAATGTTTTGTACCAAACGTTGAGATGTATTGTAAATTATTACGTTTAATGCGTATAATATCAATGAAAGGGAAAGCATGCTTTATTTAAATTACCGCAGTCAACATTGAGAAATGGTTTCTCAGATATTACGTAACGTGTCCCCTTAACAGAACAATTTGTGTGTGTTTTGACTTCATCGTTCTGTAAGGACACATGTTACATAATATCTAAGACACCAATTTCCAATACTAACGGAGGTAATTTAAACAGTGCATGGTTTCTCTTTCATTGACACTATGCTTACTAAAACTTTTTTTTTACAATAACACATAACTGGAAAAAATAGATATTCACAATATCAACAGTGTTTATTACATTATCCTTCCAAGTTTGGTACAAAACATTACTTATAATTGTTGGAAGTGTACATTCCCTGTAAATGTAAAAATTCAAACACAAATTTTGATCGAACGTATATTTATTTGACACAACAATGGCAGCCTATATTTGACTAATAAACTTGGCTTATTCATCATTAGGATTTGGCAACTGTGGAAAATCTGAAATAAAAATTGGCAATTAATGATCCAAGAAAATGGATCAATAGTTCAGTTCAATTTCAAGCTCTTCCTACATGCTGAATTTGAATTGAATCTTATTTAAGGCCTTTACGCAACTTTGGCTAGGTCGGTCGGATGATAATGATAATGGAAGAATTGGTGGAAAGAAGACAGTGGGAGGAACGGGAGAAGCCGGAGAAGACCCACGCACACGCTCTTTGAACACCACAAAGATCACATGACACGAGCCGGGATCGAACCGTAGACCCCGCACACCAGAAGTGAGCGCTCTACCACTGACACACCGTGGCCCCACTCTTTCTACAGGTTCTACTATCTTCCTATCTGTTATTTCCTACTTCATTTCTTCTTTTCCTTTTACGTTGTAAATGTCGGTGTTTGTCTCTTGAAAGACCCACAAGACACGTGGAGAAACACTGAGAAAGTCTCCACTACCTAACAGTTCCAGATAACGTATGGAGAAAACATTTTTCACGAAGCAAGCAAATTATAAATACTTTATGATACATCTAAACCTATGTATTCTGCATTTCTACACAGATGATTGTAACCTAAAGCTTAGAGTACAGATTAAAATCTAATTCAATTTCCTTACAGTATTTTCCTTTCAACGAACTAGTAATGTTTGCAGGTGATGAATTCGAGAAGCAAAAATATGGTACAGGATTAGAACAGGACGACGACCCATACAGTTTTCCGGAGAACAACGGACAACTTTATGACAAGTACATCAAAATGTTTCCGACTTGCCAAAATAAATAATAATAAAGAGTCACTAAGTAACAGAAAAGTCATGACTTAAATTGAGGTTGTTTAGGTGAAGAAGTTATACAGTCATAAGTTTCAGGAACGTTATTGATTTTCCGAAGCGTTAAATCATGTAACTGGGATTTTGTCCCACTTGAATACGGAAGTTCGTAGTAGTCCTTATCGTCCTGAACTCTAATTACTGACTACCTACAACACGTAGAGCGATAAGAATTATATATGTTCACCAGCCTGATTCCTTTTTTTTATCTAACTAAAACTTCTATTCCTTGTTGTGCGTTTTTGTAAGCGTAAATTCGTTTAAGAACAAAAAATTTGAGAGATCAATACTTACCAGAAATGTAGAACTTAAAATTTAGAAGTTTTACATCTTCGAATACTTGTTATGACGAGATATAATAATAATAAACCGTTAAATACTTAGATACAATCGGATAAGAAAATATTAAACGAAAAGAAAGGAAGGGTTAATATCTAGATTATGACTGGTGAGTACTTAGAAGTTTAATTTACCAAGGAAAACGATGCAATGTCCCTTTTTAAGTTCTTAATTTTTTCCTCATTTACACAATTACAAATCTATGCAAAATCTTGCTTTGGTACTGAGTACTGTAGCCTCATCCATATTAAGTATTAAATTATGATAGAACCTTTTTACCATGTTCGTTATTCTCTTGTACTATTTACCTTCATTTGTCATTTACATATGAAACCTACACTATAAACGAAATCATAAACTTACCAGGTGGTAATGGACCCCTTGGTGCCATGAACCGAAATCCAGGAACAGGTGGTCCATCTGAAGGTCCTGTGGTATTTCTGTCCCCCAATTCGGAAGGAAGGCCCGGTCCATCAACCATGGAACGCCCTGAATTAAACATCATTCCATCTGGACCATCAGAGCTATCCATCCCAGAATGCGGTGTACCTAGACCCATACCTCCTTCCCGATTAGGAGGCCCAAGAAGAGGCCCAGGGCCTCTTTCCCCTCTTAATCTTCCATCTGGGCCACGTAATGAGTCCCTTCAATGAAAGAAAGGACATCTCATTAATATTACACTTATTACTATAGTTATTAGAAACTTAAAACTATTATTCTGTAAAACAACAACAACAAAAATATTTTCAACAGAATGCGTTCGAATGTTAATACAGGATTCATCTATTAATATTCAATTTCAAACGGGTCAAGAGGGTAATTTCACTTATTAATGAACTCTTCTAGCGAAAAGTACAAAATTATTTTACTACTGGATTTTCTTCTTTGACAACGCATTCTGCCTTTACTGAAGTTGATCCTTGGGCATCTTGCTGATCTGCTTCTAAATTAAATTACTTATTTTCTCTCTCTGCGAACAATTTACACCAGAAACATACAGACTATTTTTTTCCTCTCATCTACTCAGTATCTACTAGCATATGCTTTCTCGAAAATACAAAATAGATCTGCAACTGCAGCTTTCAAAAGTGTCAGAATCGTGATTTCATTTCTACATTTTATCTACATGATGCTAGTGATATTTAGTCTCCTAAACTTTTTTCAAATGAGAAAAGTCAGTCTATGATCAACGTTAATACTGACTGCTATTTCCACTCAAATAGCAAAACTCGAATAATAGAAATAAAAACTTTGTAAACTTTACTATAATATCGAGATTGCCAACTGTGTTATAAATACACAAACCTATTGCTGCATGCATACAGAGAACAAGCATTTCTAATTCTGAAGTCCGAGTACAAATGAAGAAAGGTAAGGTCTCTCTGTTAAAGCAGGACATTCTTTATACAAAAACCACAACATCGCATTGGATAAAGTAGGTGTGATTGCCAAAAACAAATAAATATTGCGTCAGAATCATTAAAGAGACAAATAAATAAGAGCAACATTATAAACAGATACAACAGGTACTACACACTCAACAGGAATGGGACATTGTACGCAATATTAGGGAGCGAAGGCTTGCAAGAGCGCGGACCGAATCGAAAAAAGGTCCAACCAACGAATCTTGTTGGATCGTCTAAACAGCTGGGTGCTCAGTTGCTTTTATTTATTTATTGTCTTTATTTTCCATCGCGGAGTCAAGGCCGCAAAGACCTCTTTCATTCAACCGTGTACATAATCTATATACAAGCACTCAACTTAATATAATGGAAATAATTAAGAAAAGAGAATAAACACTAATACACATAACTACATAAAGGAGAAAAAAATAAACACATAATTACATGTTAACATTTTATGGAAAACACATCCCTGTTCACCATTTATAAGACTAATAATACGCATGGACATGCATTTATAATAATAATAATAATATACAAAGATAACTTATCAGCATATTTAAAAAGAACTATAGCTTTGCAGTTCATTTCATCGTCGAGTCTGTAAGGACTAAGATTCTGATTGGAGATCTGCAACCGAGTTAGTAAAAGTAGAGATTGACTGCACCTGTCGTATTTCGGGTGGAAGACTATTCCAAGCTTGGACGGTGGAAACTGTGCAAGATTTGGAATAGATATTAGAAGAGTGATGAGGGACCGAAAGTAACTTACTTGCTTTCCTTTGCCCTGGTGTTGCATTCATGCCAGGAGATAAGTGAGTGAAAGCATTTGTGCAAGTAAGAAGGTTGTTGAAGATGAAGTATTTTGAAGAGAAGTAGTAATTTGTGTAAGTGGCGCCTTTCATTAAGTTTAAGCATTGACAAAAAGAGGGAGTCAGGTGGTCTGAGTACTTGAGAAGAAAAACACATCTAAGACAGGCATTTTATATGCGCTGTAGTCGGCTAGCTAGTTCATCCTTGAGATTAGTTAGAATCACCTCACAGTATTCCGGATGAGGAAATACCAATACTAACTTAACTAGAATTGATTTTATGTGGGTGGGCTTTAGTGAGAAAGTGCTTTCTTGTACATTACATTGATGTGGGGTTTCCATTCTAGGCAGTCGTCTAGGAGTACTACGAGTTTTTTTCTTTTTTTGACTTGCAGAGTAGGATAATCATCACTTTTATCATCATGTATTAAGCAGCAGGTCATTTGCTCGCTTTTTTTTCTACTTTTTCACTTTACAAGGACCTGAAAATATAAGTAAGTAGCTTAGCGAAAATATTAGTTTTATTTAGTCGTCGTTTTTTATTTTCATTCAGTGAAGACGTATTGGGCGCGGTCCTCAACATGAAAATACAATAAAACAAAATGGTGGAAAACAGTTCTGCTTATTTCATCGGATACTTCATATAATTACATCTATAACGGTCATGGAATTGGGACAAAAATGCAGTACTGTACTAGACAGTAGTATTACCAAGCTTCGTCGAAAGAAAGAAATCAACAGAGAAAACACAATTTTTTAAGTAATACCTCCAACAATACCTACAACGGCGCACATCAACAATATATAAATAAAATAATTACGCCTTACCTTTCGTCCCTCATTCCGTCGTCAGCCAAATTTCGCAGCCTATCCATTAAGTTGGGTTTATCCCCTCTGTTTGAAGACTCATTCTGTTCCAAAAACCTTCCTTCGCGCATGTCTCTCCTCTCCCACTCCATCGAATGCTTCTCGTCACGATCTGCATTCCTATTGTCTCTCCAGTCCCTGTCCCGATCTTGTGATTTCTCTCGATCTTTGCCATCACCTCTCACCGGCTCCCACTTGCTGTGCTCACGATCCCTTTCGTGCCTGTCCCGATCTCTGTCTCTGTCCCGATCTCTATCCCTGTCCCGATCTCTGTCCTTCTCTCTTCTATCTCGGTCTCTCTCCCTGTCACGGTAGTCCTTCTCCTTATCTGAATCGGTCTCCTGACTAAAGCGACTTCGTTTACCAAAATTGTGGTCATTAATAGCAGCTAACAGCTGATCACTTAGCCTGAAAGAAAGGAACACCAATTATAAATAATTCTAATATTATAAAAAACTAAGCTTCTGGTCCTACAGTCTTAAGGCTACAAGTTATCACGTTTAATTTCTTTGCTACTGCCACGGGGATGAGGAAGGCAGTGACTTGAGATTTGGTGAAGGTACCATCCCGGTTATCACTATTGGGATTGATGGCAAACCTCAAAACTAGAATCTCTCTTTCAGAGAGAAATAATTAGACTCACATATCTGCACAATGCACAAAGCCGAGATCTTTATTTGTATAGATTTCATCACAATACACGACCAGAATCAAAGATTTCTTGCGAGAAAACATTTAGAGGACCAAAGAAAACTTTTTTTGTTACGTTTTTTGGAGGGGGGAGGGTATCTAACTAAATGTAACGCACGCTACCGGCTCAACGAAAGCATGCAGAAACTGATTTCAGATCTGAGTTCAACGACCTTGATTTATAAAATATTTTTTTTTATCTGACGAAGCTACAACGGGTAGGTCCTTTGTACTGGGTTAGCTTCTTCTAATTCAAGGCGATAGAAACTCAATGAACGTAGCTACAGAAAAAACGACTTCAGGTCTGAAATAAGCGACCTTGATCTCTATATCTGGACGTTTTTATCTGGTGACGCCATAAATACAGGCCCTTTCTTTAGATTAACTTTTTCCATTGCATGGCAGAAGTCAAACTGACTTCACTAACACTTTCGCACTTTTAGTATGTATAAATTACACATGAATTAATTATAGAATTATTAAACTGGCTTCATTCAATTACTTTTTGTTTCTTCGTCATCGTATAGCACCAGTACATGTAAAAGCGAAAATCCCAATGTCGATCTCATGTAGCAGAAGAGTAAATTTTGACGTCATAGTTTAAATGACTGTCATGTTGTCGCGACATAAACATTTTTTTTCTCTGTAAATTGTTTCTCGTTCCCCCCCCCCCCCCCCCCTCTATTTTCTTCTTTGATTGAAGTTATGGATGTTTTGTAAGTATTTGACGTGTATTGTAACTGTGCGCTGGAGATTTGTTTATTGAAGTTGTCTCTCTTCTTACGTGGCGTCACATGGTGACGCGTGTGAGTTCGTTGGTTGTCGGTTTCGTCCGTACTTGTTCGAGTAACGTCCGCCATTTTGTTTAGCTGCTGGTGCAACAGGTATTTCTCTGTCATTGTATTTTGTTCGGTAAGCCCAAGCGGTAGGCTTAAGTAATCGTATAGACTTGTTAGAATTTGACTCTTTACAATGGACATGTGTTGCAGAGTATTTGATTGGGAGTAGGATGTATTTTTGGAATTTGTGTATTTGCAGTAATCTATTTTGTGTTTTTCTTTTTGAGATTGGAAATTAACTGCAATACTGAACTTACGGTATTCTATATACGATTTGACGGATTAAACGAATATTCGATCCATGTGGCTTCACGTAGGGCATTAGACAGCCATTTTGATTTCTTGGATTATTTGAGTGGCCTTAAATTACTAAAATGTTTGTTACAAATCTATTTATTGGAAATTAAATTGATCTCTTGTTTTGGAATTACTTACTTTGAATTAGTAGTCAACAGAACCACCAAACATGATTACTGGTATAATAATTCCAACTTCGGTTGGCACATGTCATTGATGTTACGACAATGTGTTATTCCCCAGAAGGGTAGTGGGGATAGTAAATGAGTCACTTTGCTCATGGTTTCATACGTATATGACTCAATGGGAATGAGTGGAAATTTAATTTTATTTAAGGCCTTTAGACAACTTTGGCTCAGACCAAGGCTGACAGTTTTAATTAATGTAGCAAGATCTGATATCTTGGTTTCAGGTTTTCAACACCACTCCTTGTTCACCCTCTTTGCTTACAAAGAATGGTTTCTTCCTCTTGAATGAATACCAAGTGAAACAAATAAAGAATACAATTTGTAATAGTGGAGTTGACAGAAGTAGGAAAGTGTTACTGCTCAGTTCTTTCTCACTTCCCTCTCTACAACCATCGTTCATTTTGTGTGTGTATTGCTTTATATCACTAACGCACTGCTCGTGTGTGTGTGTGTGTGTGGTTCGTTCTTAGGGAGGAAAAGTGGGTGACAAAATCTATAATCACTCATAGTGTGTTTGGTGTTTGTTACAAGTACTTGTTAGTTTTTCTTGTTGAGAAAGAAGCGTCCAGTCGTACAAAAATGTGAGTATACGAGTCTGTTGCTGGTTTTGCTTGCAATCTGCTATTTTTGAACGGAAATCCCTAAATAATTCAACGGTAATGAAGAAAAAAAAATCCCGGAAATTCCCAATTGGCTCTTTTCTCATACATCACAGCCCTATGAGAGTGATGGAATTCGAAAACCTATTAAAATACAAAATGTATCAGGTATAAAACGTATTGTCTGTAACAGTTACGGTAAGACCTACAGCTAATTTTATGGAAGATCTTATTGAAAGAAGAAAACAAAAAAATATTTTTTCCTACTGAAGCATTGTTTGGATTGTATTAATATTATTTGGAGTATTAACTTGCAAAATGTATCAGCTATAAAGGAAGTTATTTTTAAAAGAATAGTTCCATAACGATCAGTGATATAATACATCTGTCACGGTGCCGAAAATTATCAGAACGGGATCTTTGTTCCCCCATTTGCTTTTCTGCTTTATGTCGCAGCACTATGTCTAATTACAAACAATATGAGATATAAATAGTAAGTATACGATAATCACAAGTTACAAGTAATTTTATGAAAGGCAATAATTTAATTCAAAAAGCAAAGGATGCGAAAAGGTAATCCATGATAGGTCATGAAGTGTCAGGATGCATGAGAGTTCTCAATAATTTTAGGTAGTCCTACGTTGATGAAAGATGGAACAGAAATTTGCTTAACCTACGCAGGGCCTACTGGGAACAAATGGTCCAACTACAGAAATTTTACAATAACACCTGTTAATCTGCCAACAGCTGGTTCTGCTGATACTACAAGTGAAATAAAAGACTGATCTTATGATCTGACTCACTGATTTTCCACTATGTTAAAAAAAAATAATCTTTAGAGATCAAGTTCCCGTAATCTATTGGTTACGACTGCAGACTTTGGATAAACACTGGGGCTGCGGCGCGCGTTGGAAGTCCGCTCACGCCGGATATCCTGACTGAAGTTTTCCACGTTCTTATCCCACCGGCGAATGCCATGACGGAACCTCTCATATAGGCCCTGGCCGCTACTTTCTCCATTTCTTTTTCCTTGGACATAGTAAAGAAGTGACAGTCTTTATTTTTAACCTTAAGGCATTGTAAAACCGGGTATACAAAGTTTCAAAAATCTTAAGGCTTACTCAAAATGTGAATTTTAAATACCAAAATCTGTTGGCACTGAATGTAACGATCCTTTAACAATATTAATTTACAATGAAATGGCCAAATTGTGTTCGATCTTCATAAGAGATCAAGAAAGTGCTGTGCTCAAGTATTAACAAAGGAGAGTAGAATAAGTACTGAGCAGTATGTTTTTCTCTAAGTTCATTATCAATTACATTGAATAACAAGCATGGATAAAATTAAATATCATGCGAAATATCTTTATATTATCATAGTATTTATACAGAGGGATAAGAATACACAAAAATAAGACTCACAACTAAAACAACATATAGTGACAATATACCAGAACACTTAGCTGGAATCTGGCAATTAAAATTGAACATTGGAACTGAAAGCTAATTATTTCTATGTCGTAATAAAAACAAATGCTGAAATGTAGACTCCAGGTCTGCAGTCAAATAATACTCTAGATGAATGCAGACCTGGAGCAGATAAAGAAAAAATATGACCAATGATGAAAACATGTACGATACATCATACTGTCCTTCTCAGAGCAGGAGGTCGTAAAGGAATGCTAGCTCTACGCAAGTTACCAATACAAAACTTTTGGGAATTATTTCACAGCAAATCAAAATTACAAAAAGCTGTATTAACATAAATAAATTTTCGCTGAATCTAAGAACAAGAGCTCACACGCAAGCCTGGAGTTCCATCCTAAATCGTTAAGGCAGACTCTAAATGACCTTCATGGAACATAGCACCACGATCAATGCCAAGCAAACATTAAGAACACATCAAATAAATACGCTGGGTGTATTCCTTCGCAGAGATGAGGATTTTTGATCCTGCATCATCTAGTAACAAATGTAAAATTGTGCAGCCTGTTCCTGAGATTATGTATCATTCCCCACGCTGAAACCTTCTTCACCACAGTGAATATCTTAATTCAGGCATGGCCAACTTCTGTCCGGGCCGTGGAAAGATAAAGACTATATTAAATTACATGTATTATAATTTAGCTATTAGTTTCGACCGGACACTTTGATTGATATGATAGTTATATTTATTATTGCCGATGATGACCCATGACTCCACCGTGCGGCCAGTGTACAGAAAGAAGTTGGCCACGCCGCGTACAGAAAGGACCTAATCGATTGACCCTGGTAGTGAAAATACCGTGCGATAGCAACTACAAATCTGAAATAATACTGAATTGAATTTTAAGGCCGTTAGCCAACTTTGGCTCAGGCCGAATTAATGATGATGGGATGATTGATGGACTGAAGAAAAAGGGAGGAAACGGGACAACCCCGAGAAAACACATGAACACGGTGTTTGTCCACCACGAAGCGCACATAGCATGAGCAGGGATCGATCCGACGACCCCTACCTCCAGAGGTGAGCGCTCTACAAATTGAACCACCGCGGCCCCTGAAATAATATTGAGAATTGAACTGTTTTCTGACCAAACGAAAGTGAAAAAATATATATATATATCAGATCTACCAACAAATTCCTACTTATCCTTCATTAAACGCTCGAAGTATCTGGAATAGTCAATATGTATAACAGAGTTGAACAAGAATACTTGGTTTATCAGCAAATGATGCCTGCATTTTGCAACCAAGATGAAAATTGATTTAAACCCAAAATAATAACTCACCTTAAACCAGGTTCAGGTTGTAGAATTTTATCTGGAGACTTTTTACCTCTCTCCCTGTCTTCTTCCCGTCGATTAGGTGTTTTGGATATGTTCATGTCTGCTTCTGGAACATAGTTAAAAAATACGTCTCAAACTTGCTTATATAACATACCAAGAAACAAAATGCATATAAACCTGAGTGATTCCAATTTTAAAACTTATGAAGACTACAAAGTTCCAATATGTCTTGGATATCTATCGAATTATCAAGGATGAACTCTTTTCTTGAATCGAATATTGTAAAGTATTGCGTAAGAATTCCGGGTTCTCTTTTGTTTTTTAAACTATTAACTCGGAGCTCTTACACGCAGTAGTTCTTTGTCAACGAAAAAGCTGCTTTTGTTTTGAGATTTTTATTTTTCGAGAAAAGGTAAATTAAATCTTGACCCTTCTACTAATTTATTAACGTGTTCCGAAACTTAGAAGTTTACCCTACAAGAGAAAAGAAGATAAGACTCAAGGTACAATGCGAACTTGAAAAACCTTAATTCAAACTTGTGAATCTTCGCCTTATGTTACCACTCATTGACTTACGCCGTTTCAAACAATTAATTTCACGGAACATTATACTGGAAACGTTTATGCTTGAAGCAAATAAAATATCCAATTTTCACCTTCTCTTCCCTGCAATTCACTACACGTTCCTACTACTGTTAATGAAATGTTTTTACTATCTTATTGAATATACTAGCAAAGTGTTTGTTTTTCTAAAAAAAAATAATTAAAAAAAACTTACGCAATGAGCCCATTAGAAGTGAAATAAAGGTCTCTCTTCTGGCATTATATTAAATTAGCACACCAAAGAAAATTCTGAAGGAGCACCAGAGGATTAAACAAACATATTTTGTCACAATAGACTCCCCCTTACGACAAGGAACTACCAGCCTTCCACAAGAAAAACACTATTTTCTATAAGAGATCCCCCTATCCCCCCATAAAATTAATTTTATCTTTATCCACCCCCCATGATTACAACACTTCCATTCTGGACGTGGCGTGTAAATATCAACCTGACAATTCTGTATTAAACTTCAAATTCGATACTGATCTGATTTTGATTTATCGTCTAATAACTTACAAGACTAAGCCCCATTTACAAGTGACAAAGTGACACTCGGCGTGGCTAACCGATGGTGGTTTGCCATTGCCTTCCATCGGATGAAGATGACATTCTCAGGATGGGGCCTACAGTTTGACATGGGCTCCGAACCATTTATATCCCCACCGGGAACCGAACCCGGGACCTCTTGATTACAAGGCAGCGAGCGTTACCACTCACCCATAGGGGGAACATATCTGGACGTGTGCAGATCTCTATACACTTTTCTGGAAAATACTACTACGTAATGGTTAATATCTTTCGACCATTTCACTTACGAAGGATACGCTATAGTAACTGAGTGTCATTATGACAGAATGAGAACAAACAGCTAGGATTTTAAAATTATTTAATGACTGGTTTGATATTTGTAATTCGTCATCAAAAGGAGAAGTTTGCTTATGGTCTACGTCTTGATCCACAAAACCAGATCCTGGATGATAATAGTGATTGGATCTAAAAGGCTACTGCCCTTTCAGAAGGGGATAATTATCATTTAACTCTTTCAAAAATTTGTTTCAAGAGTTTTAAGAGTCTGAGTACGGTTTCAAATACATCAAGACGACCAAGCTAAATTAGAACATAATAGGAACATTCTTTTCGTCTGTTCGAATCGTACTCACAATCATCCAGATGCTCTCCAGTTTATGTGCCGTTTACGAAGTTGTGTGTTGGGGAAATACTCTTAAAAGGTCTAATGCACCTTTCAGCATGAAGAGTAATGTTAAAGAGGACAGCGAATAGAGCTTGACCAATTCTTCGGATGAAGTAAATGATGAGGAGTGTACATCGGGGAAAATGGTCAAAAACCTTTTAGTAAATTTTGATATAAAAGAATTGGAAGAATATGAGAAAATTCAGAGTGAAGAAGAATCAGCAGAAAATGAATTTGCATTGCATTGAAGAAGACCTATGTTGTTGGATAGTGTTTAGACTGAGGGACAAGCATTCTTCTCTGGGAAAAAGAACGGTATTAGAAAATTCTACAAATTCGCTGTCATGGATCTCGTATCTTTCTAAAGGCTGGTTTACTTTCCAACTGAAAACTATTCAGTGTGTGAAAGTATTAGAAAGGTGTTTTTAAGAACTCCATGGAAACAAGATCTCCGCAAAGACACTGGAATACTCAACAAAGAAAATAGCATGCGAACAAATAAAACATTTTCTTATTCCGGAAGAAGGAACGGATCTGTTTATTCGAACCCGAACTTTATCCGTCTTCGGCACCTAAATCAAACATCTCTGTCAGCAAACCTCACAGAACAAAGCAAGCGAAGCGAAGAAAACAACTCGACAAATTTCAGCGATAGCACGACGTGTCGCTTAATGTGAACCGAACTTTTACAGAACTATCTTTCCTTTTAATAACATGTAACATGAAATGCGGTTCTTGTACATATGTGGCTTAGCTTTTTTATTATTATTATTACAACAGTGCTACATTTTCCGGTTTTCTGAATTTTCCGAATAATTTAAGGCACTTGCTTGTCTTTTTTAAAGAAAAGAATCGGAAGAGAGTCTTTTTAAACGTTGGTATGTTTTTTTTTTGTTTGTTTTTTTACGTGAATTTTCAAAAAAAAAAATTTAGGAAAGTTCTTATAATCATTAATTTTCAAAAG
>JAGDQP010015496.1:0-30677 GCA_022664845.1 Lepisma saccharinum
TGCTTGTAGTGAGAGGCGAAGTGCGAACTAATTTGGACACTTTATAGGGACTAAAAGTAGCCTTAACCCGTGGAGGTCTAGAGCTCTGCACAGGTGTTTTTTGTCCCTGACTCTCCGGTGGCATATTGCTAGGAGTCTCCGATCCTTTGGGCGGCTTCGGAGGATCGTCATGCACATGAGACTCGGTTTGAGTTGATACATTAACTGTCTGGGTACCAACCGAGACAGTTTTAACTGGTATCCTGGCTACATGTGAAAATGCACCAGAGGGAAGGGTGCGTTGAGACTCTCGTAATCGACGTTTAGCATCACCAGCAGATATTCTCTCTAATACCATCAGCTCTCGAATTCGTTTTTCCTCCTGAAAAATAGGAGTCACGCGACCAGGCCGTGTGCTCACCCTTGCAATTAACACACAGAGGTTTCAGTGACTTACAAGGATCCGCACTATGGCTACTGGTTCCGCAAATTGCACATACAGCAGAGGTCGCCTTACACGACGTGCTGGTGTGTCCATAGTGCTGACATTTAAAACAGCGGAGCGGACTCGGTATATAAGGACGGACAGGTAAGCAATAGAATGCTGTCTTCACGTCCCTGGGAAGCTGTGGCATGGCAAACGTCAGAATTAACGAATTCGTGGGTTGCAGTTCTCCACTCTTTCTAGTTTTAATGCGCCTAACGTTCACTACACCTTGGCTGGCAAGTTCATTCTTAATCTCTTCTTCAGGGACATCTTGCAAGTCTCAACAAGATATTACGCCCTGACTATAATTGAGTTGACGATGCGGTTCAACTTGAACCTCGAATTGTCCTAGGGTTGTCATTTTCAAGAGATTAGTTGACTGTTTGTTAGTGGATGTCTCCACGAGCAAGGTGCCGTTGCGAAGCTTCTTAACATGTTTAAGTTCGCCGGCGACATAATGCAGTTGTTTTTGTATAATGAAAGGGGATAACCAGTGACTTTCTCTTCATTCTGTCTCTTGGTTTTCTTCGTTTCTTTTTCTGTGCGCGAAGGCGACTTGTTAGGATGTGGTGTAGCCATGACGAATTTTAGCCGTAAATGCCCACACTTCTCCGTCTTCGTTCTGAGGAGCCAACGAGGCTGTCGGGTACTACCCTCATCACCCTTGTCAGCAAGCTCGAAATCGAGGCGAAGTCCAATGACTTGGCGTCGAAATCACTTGTACTCCCGACTGATGGATACTTGGGATACCCACTCCCCCCAGTGTTGGCGAGACCAAAGGTCCGAAGAGCTCCCCAATGGCGCACTTCCCAGTCTCAACGAGTTGGACCATCCAAGAATCTGGTGTTAAGAACTAGGCGCTATCCAATGGTTCCGCCCCCTTTCCCCTGGGCCATCGTCAATGCAAATACATCCTGTCACATCCTTGGTCATTGCGCGGAGGCGCAACTCACAGCACAAGAGGAGATGAAATAATGAGTCATCA
Organism: Lepisma saccharinum; assembly: GCA_022664845.1. Classification (NCBI taxonomy): domain Eukaryota; kingdom Metazoa; phylum Arthropoda; class Insecta; order Zygentoma; family Lepismatidae; genus Lepisma; species Lepisma saccharinum. Next base: position 1,452 of record JAGDQP010015496.1, read on the forward strand.
GTGGATGAAAAATGGGGTGAATGTAAATGAAATCATCTCAGCTGGTGCTCCTTTCAGGCAGCGTAGATGTTTAGCTGCGAGGGCTGATTGCAGCCAGCAAAAGCCAGCTGGACGGTGGGGTCCCCAATTCCCTACGCCGTTGTTGGCTGATTGCAACCAGCATAAGCCGGCCGGACGATGTGGTCGCCAATTCCCTACGCCGTATACGAGCAGCGATGGTCTGCTTCTCGGGCTATGTGATCGTTTCATCACGTTGCGGTCCGTAGACCTGCGATGAGGTCGCCAATCCCCTACGCAAGTGGGAAGTAAAAATGCTCAACAGAGAAGCACTTTGGCCCTGCTGTTGGACTTCCCATAGGCAGCAACGATGTTAGTAGCTGCCAGGGCTGATTGCAGCCAGCAAAACTGACTGGGCGATGGGGGCGCCACTTCCCAACGCCAGGATTAGATATTTGAATTATAAAACACATGCAAAGATAGTACGTTACCATGCCATGATCAAGTTACTTTATACGCTTGCATAATAAACTAGAGTAGGTATAAAGAATCAAAGAGAAAGCTTTTTAGCAAGATTTTAAATAGCTTCAAACAGATTATCAGACCTATTATAAGCGTGGAGCAGTCAGTAGCGTGTCTTGACTTTGGAAGTTTCTAAACTTTGGGCAGCACTTCGATACCCTATGGTATCACTGCACTTTGTTACAACGCTCTACTTATATTGCACACTTATTGACTTTTATACATTCTTTACTATTTTCTCAAAAAATAAATGTTCGATACATTTTATTGAAAATGCTGTTGATTATAAACGATATGTATTTCCATTTGCGATTTAATCTTTTAAAATAAATACCAAGTGTATTGAAATAACAGATGCGCTTTTCGTATTTTAATTTTAGTAACGAAATATGATCACTCTTGCGAGACATTTGTTGAATGTCGATAATAATGTTCTGCATTATTTTTTTTCTGGGAAAAGGGGCAATTTTACACATTTTTTATTACAGTTTGACTGACCGTATTTAAAGGATGCATAAACAAATTCAAGAATTAATATTATACTCCCCTCACCGATGAATAGGGATCTATGTTATGCATTCGTACATTCTCTCCTTGCTATCATTTACATATTTCGTGATACAGAAATAATTGATACAAATGGGTAACACTTCGCGTGATGTCAGGGATTGTATCAGAAAAGGGGGGGGGCAGTATCATTTTAAATTATTGAGCACTCGTCCCCAAGTTAAAAATATTTACGATATCTATCGATACCCTGCAAAACACTTTTAAAAATTTACAAGGCCCTCTTCGCACCCCCCCCCCAGTTAACTTTTTTCTAATATTTAAAAAACAGAGCGATGTCAGAATATAGCGCACTAGAGCTTACGAATAACTATTCTATGGAAAGCAATAAACAAATATCTCGATAATTTGTCGACTGATGACTACTGAGCCTTCAATTAATTTGTGATGTCATAAATTTTGAAAATGTATCATTCATCAATGGAAAAGATCTAACTTGATGATACTGATGTGACGAGAAAGAAATGCGCAAAGTAAGTACTGTATCTGTTTTCAATATAATTTTATATGTAATAGTGTACAAAAAACAACTTCGACATTCAATGCTTTCCGTGCGAAAAAGCACACTGAAGAACCCGCATTGTTTGTTTCTACAAGGACATTTAAATACCATTTTGACCAGTTCGATTACGCTTTAGGTTTTTCACGCAGAGGACTAAATTTGTCAAAGATACTTCAAAGGAAACAAGGGTTTTTGTTTGCAAGTCCTATGGTAAACCATCCGCAGATATTATATTTTTCGTAAGCGTCTGCAACAAAAATTTCGGCATGTGTCGCAATACAGAAATGAAACAACTGAGCCGCCGTGACTCAGTCGTACAGCGTTGGCGTAACATCTGGAAGGTCGTGGGTTCAATCCCAGCCCTGTAGCATACGTGTTCCAATGTTGATTTTAGGTTCATTTCGTTGATTAACCGTTATCGGTTGAAAACAATTACGTTTAGTTTTAAACCACATTTCAACGAAGATGTCATTGCGTTGATAAGGAGTTAATACAACGTGTATTCAATGTTATTTTCAACTATGGTACAGATTTTGTTTAATGTGTTTCTTACTAATGTTATGCAAAAAATATAATTAAAAACTAATTGAATGACACAAATAAAATTTTATGTTCTCATGTGCAGGTTGAACACAGATTGAATTTTAAAACATATTTCAGCGAAGATTATAGAATTTCGATGATACGACGTACTTTCAACTACCATTCATACTATGTCATAGATTTCGTTTCACACTTATATTTCTAATTTGTTTAAACATTATAATTAAAAGCAAATACAATGAAATTACATTTTTTGTTTTCATTTGCATGTTGAAAACATTGAATTTTAAAATATATTTCAACGAACATTTAATTTTGTTAATAGGGCGTTAATCTATGACAAATTTTTCTTTTTACATGTGTTACCTAAGGCGACATATTACACCTATTGAGAAATACAAATTTAATGGTGCAGCGATCATCAAAGTATTAACGAAGAAAAACTGCACATAAAGTACTCTATTTTTATTCGTATATGATGAACAACGCGTAGCAACTCCATTCTAGACTGCCTGTTAATACAAATGCCGTAAAAGAGCAGCGAATTCGCAACGTAGATCTATGGATGAGGGGATAATACAACAAGTTACCAACGAGAAGTGCAGAACGTTCCAGTGTTCGATCCCCACAGAAGCTGCTGAGATTATTTACTGTTGGAAAATTACCACTGTATATCATGAGGAAAGCAACGCATAAAATTGCTATATATATCCCAATTGCCATAATATCTGCGCCAGCCAAAGTATTTGAAATTATTATACATGAACGTATATACTCACACGTTCGCTCAATTATTTCGCCCTTTCCACATGGATTCTTGCTAAATAAATCGACTGTAACTAACCTTGTTGAATTCACACATTTTTAGTTAGACAAGTTGATAACAGAGGTCAAGTAGAGGTAATTTACACACTTTTCGAAAGCCTTTGATATCATTAATTATGATATCCTACTTAGCAAGCTTGTAACATTCAACTTCTCAGAAAAACTTCGTCACTTAATAGTATCCTATTTGTGTCACCGTAATAAACACCGTGTTCGTTACAAAAATATTATAACCGAGGAATATGTTTACCTTCTGGTGTGCATCAAGGATCGAGCGTTGGACCTCTTTTGTTATTATTTGTAAATTATTTGCGTGGTGTCATAACATTCTCCAACTTCTGTTTGAAGATGATTTTAAAATCTATTGTAGTATTTCCTCCGAATTGGATGCGGTCCCCTCACAAAATATTAATGCAGTTTCAATTAGTGTAAAAGAAACATGCTATTAATAAATATAGTGTAATGCAATATACGAGAAAAACAAACTATTTGAAATTCGAATACACAGTTAATAACTCTCTAATAGTTCGAGTAGATTTATTACTGATCTAGGTGTAACCATTAAATCTAACCTGTCATTCGACATGCACATATATCTCCTTGCTAGCGAAGCTTACAGGAACCTCGGGTTTGTAATGAGATTAACTAGCGATTTCTCGAATATTGATGTCTTAAAAATTTGATATACAGCGTATGTTAGGTCAAAGTTAGAATACGTTGCAATAATATGGGATCCTAATACACAGAAGAACTCTAGGCAAATTGAAATTATCCAGTCTAAATTTGTCCGATTTTTGACATACAAAGAACCTGGAATATATAATAAATTTGAAAAGTAGTTAGACCTGGTAAATAAGTACAGGTTACAATCTCTTGAAAACAGAAGAGTTAATTTTCACTTAACTTTCTTACACAAACTCTTAGTCATTTTAGGTCATACTGGTTATTGTTATTGTCTCACACCTTATGAGGAACGTCGGTTCCATGCAAATATTTGTTTCCATTGTGAAGAATACCATGACGATATCAATAGCAGCGATAAGGGTTTAAAATGTCGGCACTATCATCGTACGTTTCCCAATCAGACTTATGACCAACAAAAATCCAAAGCTAAGCCTAAAGCGTATGTTATTATGTGCAATTTTGCCCCCAGTGTGGATTAAAAAATCGATAAACGTAGCAGAAAAACAAAACATGTGTGTGGAGAACATTACTGTAAACTGCGTAACATACACGTTGATGAAACACATTCATGTTTTGTTAAACCAAGCAAACCAAAACAAATTGAAGATTTCCTGTACATTATCTTTGACGTATAAAGAATGCTACTAAACGCGGATGAAAAGTGAACGTGAACACGTACCAAACGCAATTTGTACATCTCATCGATTACATCAGTGTAAGGATATGGAACAAAATTTTACTTGTAATGGTAATGTCGAAGGTCAGAGGGATTTTGTATTTCAGAAGACGGAAAATTTGTAATTCATGTCTTAGAACAGGGTCCTAAGTTTCAAAAGGTAGTAGGTCTTTCACACAACGGGGCTTGTTTTGATATAGTACTAATAGTGCGACATCTCATGGAAAAACACAATTTGGCATATTACATTATTGCGCAAAGACAAGATTATTGAGTTAACTGTAAATAATATTTTTCGTGATACATATTTGTTCATGGGGGTTTATCTAAATTGCAATCAACAATGGGATTGCAAAAAAGTCTTAAGAAAGGAGAGTTTCCGTACCTACTTAACAGTCATAAACACCAGTTTAATACTGACTCGACATTCGACGTTGAACGGGATGTGGTTCTTGCATGGAACAAGGAATGTGTTAAAAGTAAAAAGACTTTTGATTTCCAGAAAGAAATTTTGGAGTATTGTAAGAACGATGTTTTCATTTCGGCACAGCATTGATTCGATTTTCGAACCTTACCGAAGAACAGGCGGTACACAATGTTTCCTGCAAACAAGCACTATCGCCTTGTGTGCAATGAAGTGTTTCCGTTCACGCTATGTAAAAGAAAACACTATTCCAATCATGCCTCCTTTAGGTTTCCAACATCGCGACCAACAAAGTAAAACGACAAAACAATCGTTAAAATATGTAGAGTATAAAATACCGTTAAGTTTCAATCAGCAGAAAATGGAGGTGAAGTTCAATTTACGCAGTTTAAACTGGATGGATATGACAAGGAAACTCGTACTGATTGTGAATTCAATGGCTGCTACTTGCATGAACATACTTGCGTCACGCAACTTCGCCCTATTCCCATTGATGATGAGGGACATACTTTGGAAGATCGGTATAAGGCAAGACTAGCAAAAGAGGGGTTTCTGAAAAACAGATGCAAAATTAAAGTTGTATCCGTCTGGAAATACGAGTGGAACAAGCTTGGTTCAAGCATCTCCTGAAATTCAAAGTATCATAACAAATGAGTTGTGAAATGCAAGATCCGTTACGTCCTAACGACGGCTTTAAAAGAGGACGCACCGAATGCGTATGCGCCTTATATGAATATGGTGAAGACTAGTATCTAGCATATCTGCACGTAACCTCCCTTTATCCGCTTGTGATGTACAAGAAACCTATGCCAACAGGAAAAATTTATTTCATAAAGGTAAAACATGCCTGATCCCTCTACTGTCCATGGATTGTTTGACTGAAAAAACTTGCTCCTAAAAATGTTGCTATACCCGCTTTGCCATATAATGCACTTAAACGTCTCGTCTTTGGTTTGTGTAAGTCTTGTATAGAGTGCTTGAATAATGGGGAATGTACACATAATGAAGAAGAACGTGCAATGAATGGAGTATTTTGTACTCCTGAACTACATTTGCGTTGGAGGAAGCATATGTATTCTTAAAACAAACGAAATCTGGGAAATGCAAATGACTGATGGACTGTTCAAACCGTATGTCAATAGTTTCCTAAAAATCAAACAGTAAGTCAGTGGGTTTCCTGATAATGTACTACAAAATAGGAAAAGCAACAATATAGTCATGATAATTAGCAGCATGAAGGTATTCATCTTGAGAATAATAAGGTCCAACATAACGCCGGGTTGAGACATATTTCAAAAATATTTTTGAATTCATTACTCGGAATATGGGGACAAAGGGGCGATCGTCCACAAACTAGAATTGTTACTGACCGCAAAAGCTTTCCCGAAATTCTATGTTCGCCTCATTTGGAAGTTCCAACATGTGACTCCTATAGGACAAACATTACAAGTAACGTATAAAGACTTTGAAAAAGGAAATTCGCCTCACGCCTTTACCAATGTAAAAGTAGCAGCTTTCGTATCTTCCTGAGCTAGGGCCCGTTTATATAAATTACTAGACATTGTAGGTAAGAATCGTCTCATTTATTGACACAGACTGTTATTTAAATGCAAAGAGAAGTCACTATTACTACGTACTGGGAATTACCTCGGAGAATTGACTAATGAAATATAAGACGCAGGAGAGGTGCAAACCTTCATTTGATTGGGTCCAAAATTATTTTTATGCTAATTAGAATCTTCTTTCACCAGCTCGTACTAAGAGCTGCTGCAGTCATAAGATAATACTAAAAGTACTCTGTCTAATGCTTTTCAAATTGTACTAGTTATCATCTCAGTTAAGTGGTTTTACAGTGGTATTAACTGTTATCTCACCATTATCTAACGATTTAAGTGGTGTTAAGTGCTTTAACCTATATTGAAAGCGCAAATGATCATTACTCCAGTAAATCCACCTTTCACCATGATACACTGAAAGCTGCTGTTATAAGCCTAAAAGGACTCTATCCATCTAATGCTTTTAAGAGTGGACTAGTTATTACTCAGTTGAGTGGTTTAAAGGGGTCATAACTATTATCTTACCATTATCGAACGAGTTAAGTGGTGTTAGGTGCACATACCTATATTATTAAACTAATGGAAGCTCTTATCCGTATATTCTTTTAAGAACACTCTAAATTAAGTGGTTTTAAAATAATAATAACTAGTATCTCACCATTATCTAAAAGCTGAGTGGTGTTAAGTGCACATACCTATATTATTAGACTAATGAAAGGTCTTATCCGTACATTCTTTTAAAAGCACTCTCCATTAAGTTGTTTTAGAGTGGTAGTAACTCTTATCTCACAATTATCTAAAACCTAAGTGGTGTTAAGTGCACATACCTACCGTAAAAGGTTACTAATGGAATATAAGATCTCTTATCTCTGAGTTCCATTAGTGTAAATTGAGGACACACACAAAGTAGGTCTAATACTACTGAGGATACACTTAGCCCAGTCGAATTAGGTACCTCTCGTGGACATAATTGGTAATGAATTTTTCTCTTCACAGGATTGTTGTAATAGTGGTCCTAATCAACATACTAAAAGTGCTGAATGACCCGCCTTGTGCTAACTCCGCCATCTTGGAAAATGGCGGACGATGACACATCTTCATTCGGTTTTCTGCTAATCTCTCATAAACGGTTAATTTAAAAAAATGAACTAGACCAATTTGAAAGTGCAGAAAATTTCCTATTAGATAGAGCTTTTACATTTCTCTCAAAAGGTAAATTCTTGAAAGGTAAAGGTAAATTTATTCTCTAAAAAATATGGCCACTTTTCAGATCGTGAAATTATCAATTTGCTAAAAATTGTCACGTTTGCAGGATGATTGAAATGTTTTTGGGATTAATTGATTATTCAACTCAAACTAAATTAAACTAGACTCCCTGACTTCAGAGTCCCAAAGAACTATCACCATCCACACGGCATTTTTTGGTGAGGTGATGTGTGGTCAGCACACCGACACCCCTCGAGATATATTTGTGAATTTCTTCCTTGGGATGAAACTGTCTCTTCACAAGATTGTTGTAATTGTGGTCCTCATCAACATACTAAAAGTCCTGAATGATTGGACTTGTGCTGACGCTGCCATTTTGGAAAAATGGTGGACGATCAGGCACCATTCGGCTTCTGGCTATTTTCCTAAAAATGGCTAACTTTAGAAAGAAAATGAAGTGGACTATTTTGAAAGAGTAAAAAATTTTCTATTAAATAGAACTTGCACATTTTGCTTCAGTATTCATGGTTCTCCAGAAATTGTGGTGATTTCCTGTCTTGAAATTATAAAATAGCCGAAAATTGTCTCTGTTACCGGAATATTGTATTTTTATAGGATAATTGACTATTATTCATTTCCAACTGATTTGTTATTATCAAGGATGAATTGTAGAATATTTCTCAAGTATTTGAGCGCAGAGAAATGTTCCCTTTCTTATCTAGTCAAACCGCCTTTGCTAATAAATATGTTTTCCGCTTCGTGATGTTTAAATCGCAAGCGCAGATATTGCTTATGATGTTTCTAATATAAGGTCTATTTCTACACCACCTTTACCATTGGGAAGTAAGGCCAATTGGCGCGTTATTTTACGTGGTGTCCCCTGGAGGCCTAATCCACGAAGGTATTCATCTTTCTAATTTCCATTTTCATTCTCATCATCCATTATTTCTATTGTAGGTTGATTACGACATCCCATGTCGCTGCAGTGAGCGCGAAGATCAGTGCATATCATCCGTGCTATTTTTGCATAAACAACGACCTTCACAGTTTTTTATGCAGGAGCATGAAATTAGTTTCATTAATTTGTCAGGTGCCGGTGCTTGAGTCATTGGGATAGGTAGAAGAATGTTTCCATGAGCTTTCCATCCCCATTCTTCTGGATTAAGTTGTTCCCTCTCCATAACTGCACTTGATGGAAAACCCTCAACATGTGCATGGAGGCTGCATCTGAAGTCGGAGGAAGTCTATCCAACTTCACTTCGATTTTCCTTTTGGAATTTCTGTTAAAACATTTATACCTGTAGTCATCAAGACATTTATCTGATTTGTCAGCTCCGTACAATCCAAGGACGAACATTCCTTCTGCTACACAAATCTCATTCTTGGTAGCATCAGGATTATTGAAGATACATCTCGAATGTCTTCTCTCTTGTTAAGTAGTGCAATTGTCTTGGTCTTTCCTTTGTGAAAGAAGGCTGAAGTCGTGTCAGAACCACTTAACGAATGAGCGAACAGGAAGTGTTCTTTGAGGTTAGGGTGCTTCTTCAGTTGCGTGGCAGCGTACGTTTTAGTGGGTACCTTTCCTTTTCCTGGCTTTACGAAGATTACATCGTTCCCATCTGGAGTTAAGGAAATTAAAAGAACTAATAAATCAATGTCTTCACCAACAATTGCAGTTCGTTGTGATTTTGCAACGTTTATGGCTGTGTTTACAATGAGTGTGTCAGCATCGTCTTTAGCTTGCAAGGCGCTAATGGAATGATTTTGCAATACTTGTTTCTTTCGTTAGAAAGGAAAATGTCTTGTGAAACTGTTACTTGGGTGTCCTTCACCTCGTAGTCTGCGCATCTCCGAGCGCTTCCAGCACTTTTTGTGTTCTTGGTAGTTTCACCATATACATCAAACGCCACAGTGCAGTTCAAACCATAATGATTTTTAAGGTAAGCAATGTAAGTATAAAGGATCTATGAAATGTGCCTCGACCAGGCCATAGCACACGGTGAAGTATAAAACCACCATCAACAACAAATTTACATTCGTTAGGGTGCAGTGTCTGTGGATCCATTGTGTCGAAACATGAAAAGAGGCTTGATTTGACACTTTCTTATTCCTCGTTCATGAAATAGGGATTGTGGTGAGGAAGAAAGTTCATATTTAAAAGTCTCTAGTTGGCTGTCCTCGTGAACTGTTTTTATGATTCTTTGGAACAGCAAATTCGTATTTACAGGCACAACATTTTCATAAAATCTTACAGTATTATGGTTCATTGAGTTTAATGGAATCACTTTGTCTTTCCTTTTTAATTTCAAGTTCTGGAAGTTCTGACCTACTAAGGTCTTCATTATAGCTTTTCCTATTTCCACATTTCTGTGGCAGTTGATGGTGTAATCTGCACTGACACCTGTCGATAAGGATAATAATTCCTTGCGTTCCACAAATGGACAGTGTATTTCAAGCCAGCTCACAAATATCTTTATCTTGATCGTCCTTTTCCATTCTTGTTTTTCCTAGATCAACATGTTGGCTCACTGTGACCGGCCTTGCATTGCAAAATTCCTCGAAGCTTCCAGCCGCTTCATATGATATTGGCGCGCCTTGTATCTACTTTAACACAACACTTTCTGACACTCCTCTTACTCGACTCAGAGCTCCAACAGTTTTCATGGTTCTAATAAGCGTCTGTTCAATAGTCATATCGGTCCATAGCCCAGTCCACAATTTGTCTGTTCTTCTGACTGCAAAACTTCTCATGAATGCTTCCATCTCCGCTTCGGTTAACTTTGTATGGAGAATGCTCATGTGTTGAAAGTACATTTGACAAGATTTGGTATATGCTAAGTGGTCAGCAGTGTGGAAGAACGGCATCATTTGTTTCACACATATCAAGTGTAGCTCCCAGCCACTCATCCTTTCTGCCTTTATGAAGTTCTTTAGAATAGTCACCATATGGAAGTATTGTATCCAAAGTTTTGCAGTTGGTCCTTTTTCAGCTGTCGATGTAAGGCAATCTTGAAATTTGGTTAAAAGATCCTTAACTACTGCAGAGCCATTAATGGATTCGTAAGTACCTAATCTATTGATAGCTTCTTTGGCAATGTTCGATATTTCTACTTTCATCTCATCGGTAATGTCTATTCTGTTTAGCAAAGTATGTGCCAATGCTCTTTGTGTTAACAAATGAGCTCGAACAGCCCTTACGTAGTGGTAACCAGACATCATTTTATCAATTGAATTTGTAGCATAAACAGTGGCCCATAACTCCTTCAAACCGCTGCCTGACATGATGTGTCCGATGGCGCCCATGAAAGACATTAACGTATGGAAACCTCCAAGTCGCACCGTGATGTTAGGTAAATCTGAAAAGGAAGCTACGATATCGCATGCTTTTGCGTATAGTGGCTGATCGAACGTCACAAGAGAATGTTTTTGCTTTGTTTCTTGGGACACTTTGGAAGCGTAGTGAAAAACACTGTTTATGGTGTCGTAATTGCTTGCTGGGATATGCACAAATGGTAAAAATTGGACTTTGGTAATTTCATACGGTATATGTTATATGTTCCGTTATCTTCGCCATACAACCACTCCAAGATACCAGCCCGGGAGTATTTAACCACTTACCACACATTCAAAGCACGTCACTACAATCAGTCATCGGATTATCTGATTCAGTTGGATGAAAAGCGTGTATATCTTGCACGACCACTGCTCGTAAGCCCTTGTCTACATCCCTGTGAAAATTCTTTATTGGTATACTTTGAATAGATTCAAGGGTTTCTAATGATAATGTAGATTTTGACCTCACCATGGATGAACATTTCTTCACAGCTGTTGAAGGCGTGACGCACTTAAATCCTCCCATGCAATGAAGGTATTATGACCATCAACAGTATCTACGTTATCGAAAACGGACTGTACGAAAACGGACTCTTCAACTTGTGGAGGACCTTGTCTGATCCCAGCTGCTTCATACGCTATTATTTCGTCGTACTGTGCACAAGCCAATTCTTGACAGAATGTTCAAAATAAATTTTGATCCGATTTTTCTGTGTAAATAAATGCCAAGGCCGAGTTTAATACTGGACAAAAATGATCTTGGTCTTACAGCTGATATGATGGTGTGAGCAATTACTAAAGTTCTTTTATTCCATGTTTCGATACAACCTTTCTTACCTTTCACAATCAGTTCATCCAAAAAAAACTTTCAATGAAGTTGGAACGCTCTCCTCAACATCACTCTAATTCTTCTGGTGCAGGATACGTTCCGTAGTCAGTGTTGAAAAGTGCTATTACTTCTTTAATAATGGCTGGAGCTGTGCGCACTATCCTAAGCCTCTCTTCAGCTTCCATTTCCTTTTTCTGATCATACCAAGCATCAGTTAAAATCCTTTGAGTTTTATCACGAAAATATACAACGGAATCTTTAAATGGCACATCCGTTACAACTATGCGATCTCCATATTTACTCTCCAGTCTTTGTCGCAGTGTTTTGTTAGTCATTTTATTTTCTACGACGTTTAACAGCTCATTTATTGAGAATTGGCAATCATCACTTTCCTCAATCAAATTGCATATTTCGTTGAATGCAGAAGATATTTCGGGTCTTCATGCCATCCACATGGCAAAGTCTTGGGTGTCTTATAAAATTTTGACATGCAAATCTCGTGGTATCGTCCTTCTTCCGCTACTAAGCAGGAAATGCCCAAAATGCGATTTCTAATCTTCCTTCCCGAATCATCATCTCGCTCAACAGCTTTCTGCAGAACTTTTTCTCTAAATGTTAGTGTACACATTTTCCAAATTTTCCTACGTCTTCTTATATGTAACTTATCCTCGAATTCTTCACTACGTTCTTCACCACAGAAGAGACAAAGTTTCTTGAAGTCAAAATACGATTCAGCCGACCTTAATTTCTTCTTTACAGGAGATCTGCTCGTGCCAGCTGCAACTTTCTCACTTCTTTAACACTCGCTCGAATTGTATCTTTCCTGGTGTAAGCCTTCCTACAATCAATGTGAACGGTAAGGAAGTCTTTATTTCCCACCTTTTATACTTTTCATCTCCACGTTCCTTACTTACATTTGTAAGTATAGAAAGTCCCCGACATACAGCGACTGTAGGTTTAGTATTCAGTTTTTCATCACACAATACACACACTTCGTCACAATTCATTTCTCTATTGCCTTAAATGTAATGTGAAATGATATATATATATTTTAAAAAATAAACGTTAAAAATGAATATACTTACATGCTATAAATAATATTCGTCATGGGCAATTCAAAAACGCTCACTAAAAAACGTCTTCCCTTCGTTTACAACCACTTAAAAATGATCAGATTTCCCTTTATGACAATAGCACATAGTTAAAGCAGAACACAGTTCCAATACTCGTACTTAAAAAGTTTTAGCCCAGAAATACAATGAGGTAACAAATTCAATGACTCACGTCAAGCGCTTATCTACTCTTTGTGCAGGCTTCTAAGTTGGGTGTGATTTCTCGGCTCCTTCACATACACATGAGAACGATGTAAACAATCGACAGCTCAAATCTGTTTCAAGAATTCTTCTCCTTCTTCATCTTTGTCTCAGTCTTTTCCCACTTATGTGGGGTCGTAGTTTGTTAAGTCTGCTCCTCACAGCCCTGTTTCGGAATTTTTCCCCTGTTAAACCTTCCTCCCTAAAGTCATTCTTTACCAATGTATGCTAGAAATAATAAATTATACATTGTATTCAAATCAGTAACAAACTGAGATCAAGAAAGCCACACACACACACAAAAAAAAAGCGGCGAGGACAGCCGATGTGCTGACCACTCGTCATCTCACCAAAACGCCTAGTGGTCTGCGATGATCCTTCGGGTCTCTAAAAATACGAACTTTACTTTAAGAGTTGAATAATGATCAATTAATCCCAAAAACATTTCAATAATCCTGCAAAAGTGACAATTTTTAGCAAATTGATAATTTCATGATCCGAAAAGTGGCCATATTTTTTAGAGAATAAATTTACCTTTACCTTTTAAGAATTTACCTTTTGAGAGAAATGTAAAAGCTCTATCTAATAGGAAATTTTCTGCTCTTTCAAATTGGTCTAGTTCATTTTCTTTCTAAAATTAACCGTTTTTGATAAATTAGCCGAAAACCGAATGAAGATGTGTGATCGTCCGCCATTTTCCAAGATAGTGGAGTTAGCACAAGGCGGGTCATTCAGCACTTTTAGTATGTTGATTAGGACCAATATTACAATAATCCTGTGAAAAGAAAAATTCATTACTAATTATATCCACGAGAATCCTAATTCGACTGGCCTATAAGAAAAAGAGTGCACTGAAATAACTCATCCATAACAGAAGCCCTTGTTCTCTCAAAGTCTAGCGATGCCAAAAGGCCATAAAAACAAATTCAATTAAATTCAACCCAAAGCCTAGATGATTAGAGGCTATTATGCACGTGAAGGACAAAGTAGTACGAATATGCTGATCGGTATTGCATTTCAATGAATTTTAAATACTGTACATAGACTTTTGTTACATGGCAACATTATTATCTCATGGTTTCCTTTCAGATTTGTATCACTTTTATTCTCATCACGACTTAATTTCTGTTCATGTATTGACTGCATTACTGTACTCACTATTCGTTAATAAATTTACTGTTCTTCGATTTATGGACATTTTACGGGGTGTATGTATACTTTTGTGACTCACTGGATGTAGTTCGGAGCCAAATCATTCTTTCGGGATTAGAGGGGAAGAGAGCGGCACTCAGTTGCGAGTATAAGCATAATGTATTTAAGAAAGAGCATGTCGAACGTGCAAAGAAGAGACCATTGTATTATATGGCAAAGTGCATGCTGAAATACCTATACGACAGCTACAGTTCAAGTTCAAAGGTCAGCTGGGAACAATAAGACTTCCAGTGACCCATGAATTGTAAACCAAAGCACAGAACACAGTTAAGTTTAATTGTCCGTATCGATGTATACAACGACAATCTTGACACTGCATGACCTCTCTTCAAAACAGGGAGAGCTTGTTATTAACGCCACAATGATTAAGTTCGAATCAACAATTGACTTTTTTTTTTCGTGACGGCCCAGACTTCGGGAACACATGCTTGTGCGTGTCATGCGAATGAGCACATACATCCCGCAGTAAAGAAAGGAAAGTTGAGTGTCTTTTGGAGAAATATGCTAACATGCAGAGCAGGGTATAAAATACATTCTCATATTTTACACCTACTATGTGCAGGCATTTTGTTAAAAAAAAATCTGTTCAGCCGAGAATATTCGTAATCGAATTCTACACGAAAGCAATTAAAACAACTTCCTAGTAAACGTGAGAGCCCACACTCTTCTTGTTTTGCACGCTTTTTATTAACTTACTCTGTCATCATGTTTCATCTCTGGTACAAATCTTGCAACGTTGATGTAACTCATTTCCCGACGTCATACAATGATGAAATTTTGCACAGCAACGCAGGTCAGGTGACAATACAACGTTCCATTGTTACTTTCATATATTTCTAAATATGTATATATTTTAAAAACATATTTTAATATTTTGTTATTACAGACTTCTTTATCCTAAAATAAATACTAGTCTGCACCGCGGCTGGATATGGCTGATTGCAGAACACTTTACGATTTGGGCCACAAAATATTAGCTGAAGAAAATGTATGAACACCGAATTAACCCGACAAGAATAATAAATAAAAAAAATAAAAAAAGGATTTAAAAAAAATAAAAAAGGATTTTAAAAAAAATAAAAAAGGATTTAAAAACTCACTTATTTAAGCAAAGAAAAACGGACTAAAAAGTAAAAATATTTTGAACCTGACCTCGCCCAACTTCAAACTCGCTAGGAAGCTTCAACCTCGACCTTCGGGTGCCTGTGTAATGACAGATTCATCTCTTACACCCTTTATACACGCTCCGATTTGCTTCAGACGAGCCGGAAGGATTTTTTGCAGGAAGGAAATCGGAAGAGTGGTGGAGCATTGCTTTAAATGTAGCTTTGCAGAGATTCAGACAAAGAGTTCTTCAGGTTTTTTGCCGGACAGCTGCCTGAAGACTCCACTGGGCTTTCCGATTGTCTGAAGGCGGATCTTGTTACAGTGGCAATGCAAAAGCAATGAGCGCATGCAGACCTTCAGGTTTGTATCAGACAATGTCGGCCCGGTTTCAGTGGTTCCATCCCACTGTTTTATAATTAAATCTCCTGTTTCTTTACATTACCTACTGTTTTACTGTTACTTTTCTTCCTTAAATACCACATTATTAAAAGAGAATAAAAAATCCATCGTGGTATACTCCATAACGTAGAATAATTAACCGTTTACATGTGATGTATAATGTTATAACTTGATTTCCGTACTAGTCTCCCAAGCCCCTCATTCTTGCTTCAACTTTTGTCACAAGACTTCCTTTTTTCGCTTATGCAAAAGAATTATTGGGTAGCCATGATCCATTGAATACTGAGGACTGCACACACGTACACTGTAACCCGATCTCGTGGAAGGCAAAACAGAAACAGCTAGACTTGTAAACAAAATATTATGTGGACAACAGCATACAAAAAGAATTCTCTCAGTATCGCAGTCATTTGCTTGTGTTTTCAGTTTAACCAAAGAAGTGCAACGATTGCTTTAACCCAACGAGTGAATTCCTTCTGTCTTCAGGTTTCCGTCCGATATGTCGGAAGCATGCGGATAATGTTGTGTTGATGAGGAAAGGGGAGAGAGAGAGAGAGAGAGAGAGAGAAAGAGAGAGTTTATACACTGTGTTCCATAACTCATCCATGCTTTTCTCTGTAATTTTGCTAGCATGTGAGGAAGGGGTGGGTGGATGAGTATCTACAATTTAATAAGATTAATTACAGATGCATTGAACCCAGGGCTGGATTTATACGTCTAGGTGTCCTAGGCCTATGACTTCCAGCGCTCCCTCCAACCCCCACCGTCATTTTCCCCTTCCTACCCTCACATGATGACAAATGACTCTTCTCCGTCTTCTAGCCATTAATAATAATAACCAGATATTAACTATAACTCTGGTAATGTGGTTATTTACAAAATACCTTTGAATAATATTATCAGTATAAAAACCCCTTCGGGGTAAAGACAAGAGTGACGCAAGAATTCTACTCACAAAAGAAGTGATATCCATTTTGCGAGTTACTTTCTTTGTGTCACTATGACGGAAGTAATAAAATTAGGAGATTTAGTATCCTTCCGCCATAGTGACACAGAAAGAAACTCGCAAAATGGATATCAATTCTTTTGTGAGTAGAATTCTTGCGTCACTCTTGTCTTTACCCCGAAGGGTTTTTTATACTGATATCACTTATTTTGTAAGGCTGCCTATTAGAAAAAAAGTGCATAGTATTCATACAAAAGGCCGATTTTGGGCCGTATCTCGAAAACGGTAACTCCTATCAACAAAATAAGCTTCGATTTACCACAACTTGTTGAAGCCGCCAACTGACTCCCAAAACTCCCGGTACCAACCACTTTGGGCTAAAGCCAGAATGACAGAGGTCGTTTTCTATCATTTGTGAAAATTCTGTGATTGGGCTAAAACGGTGATAACTTTTGAACCCCTTCACCGATTTTGACGTGTAAAACACCGTTTGAAAGGTATTGAAGCGTAGATTACGATTCCGCAAGCTTCGGCCGCCTATATGATAAGTGGTATCACCAGAAATGTGAAATTCTGAATTTTTTTCAAACCGCTTTAGGGGGTCCCAGGGAGGTCCTACCGATCCAATTCATTTTCAGTGTATTAGTATAGCAAAGAGCTTTCAAATACTACTTGAACCATCAAAATCATGCTTATAGTTTGCTAGATCTGAAATTAGCTGTATATATATATATATATATATATATATATATATATATCCCGCGTAAAACATGCATATATATTCTTGACAGAAAGTACATTTTAAATTACTCACCATGAGAACGTGGAGGTTAGATAAAATCAGGTACGGTCATGTATCTTTACATTTTTCTCCTTTACGTCATGCCCAGATGAGTAGAGCAGCGGCGGAGAGTTTTCTCCGTACGGGCTCGTATTTAAAAAAGTCGCACGTGTCACTATGGCGGAAGGATACAAGATCGATTTTGCTCCATATCTCGAAAACCGTAACTCCTATAAAAAATCTAAGCTTGGATTTACCCCCTTTTATCATGGGGGCCTTAAACAAAAAGACACACAGAATGACGGACATACCTTTCTATCATTTGTGAAAATTTTGTTATTCCGTTAAAAAAGTCGTAACTTTTGAACCGCTCCACCGATTTTAACGTATGATACACACATGGCGATTATAATAGTAAATGCGGCGGAAGTGGAAGAGCGTCTCGCGCTAGGAATTTGAGAGAGGAAAATGTAAAGATACATGACCTTACCTAACCTCCACTTTCCCATGGTCACTAATTTAAGATTATGTATGAAAAATGCAAAAAAGCAATTATTAATAATAAATACGAGCATATAAAAATATATTTCGAAAGAAAAAAAAAGAAAAAGTGTTGACCCAACAGGGGTGTGAACCCGGGACCTTTCACTCAAGAAGCGAACGGCTTGACCATTCGGCCACGAAGGCGAGTTAGGGAATCTCGGTTTCGTCGTTGTATTTACAGTGGGTTGTGTCATAGTCTGTCAGTATGACGTCGTAGGTGACGACGACTTCCGTCGTGTTTACTATCTTAATCCTCACTAATGATACACCGTTTGAAACGTATTAAAGCGTAGAATAAGATCCAGTAAGTTTCGGCCGCCTATATGGTCTGGGGTAAGTGCTATCCTAAAAAATGTGAAATTTTGATATTTTTTTCAAAGCGCCCTAGGGGGTCCCAAGGAGATCCTACCGACCCATTTTTTTCCTGTCTTAGTATTGCAAAGAACTTTCAAATGTAAATTCAAGCATCAAAATCGGACTTCGGTAGATCCGAAACTAACTGTATACTATCTGAGTGCCGCTAACAGTGTCCTTTGCCAGCGTCACTCGAAGAACTGCCGTTCTTCAAGATAATAAAATAATTTAATTAAATACAACGAGCAATTTTAATTAAATTAATGAGGTTAGTTGTTGAAAATATGTTAATTACACTGAAGAAGAATGTAATACAAACTACTTTTCAATTTTATTATTTACAATATTGTTATTACGGGTACATTTCGTTCACGGCTTATATGCAGCTTTAAGAAGAATCCTAGCTTCAGCCATTTTTTGATTATACTTCTTCTAACATCACAAATGGCACATTGTAGTTTAGTGATAGATTTACAATATTACAAACTCTAAAATTTCCTAAATACCTTTATAAAGTTTTAAGTAGAAGAAATTTAAAAATTAACAATTCCAATCAAAAAAAGAACTAAAATTTCCTAAATACATTTATAAAGTTAAAAACAATCTTAAAAAATACAATTACAGCAAAAAACACAAATCATATAAAGACATACAAAAGCACGTTTAAAGTAAATTAAAGAATGGTAAAGTCATCATATTTTTTCCTCGCTATTTAGCATTTATTGATTCATCCTCTTTGCCACTTCTCTTTATGTAGGAAAAAAGAAATGTAGATTTACAGAACTGATCCGTGCTATGTACCGGTATCTGTTAGTAAGTATATCGGTCCACACGCAAATACGACGCCACTAAGAACTAGCAACTTCAAAGTTAAATAAATCTCTAGGAATGGACAAAAGCGACACTACAAACAACTCATTAGCTTCGTTGAATACGTGGGCAGCTCTTGGAATTTTAAACACTATTTCCGGGAATATTCATCTCCTGAAGATATAAAGTCAAGTTAGGGAGGAAAAGTTTCTTCTGTCATAAAAGACACGTTAAGATAATTTTTAAATTTTAAGTCCATCTTTGGATCAGACCAGGATAGGGTATGGGAGGGTAGCGGTCGGTATCTTACTTAAGGTATCATTCTGACGTTTGTCTTGTGAAACTGGAGGAAACTAAAGGGAAATGCCAGTCAGTATGATTGGCAGCCGGATTCCAACAGTCCATTGTGGACCCGAAAAGACACTTTAGTTTTCCTCATATACAAAAATTGGCGTAAATTATGCTTTCATGCATACTTAACACGAAGTATCTCTTGCCCATTAGCAGAGATATCAATGACAGCGACAAGGCCTATGGTGACACTGCTTTGTCGGAAACAACGTGCCGAGATTGGTTTCGTCGGTTCAAAGACGGCAATTTTGACCTGAGTGACAAGAAGCGTGAAAATCGGCCCAGGAAGTTTGAGGACCATCAATTGCAGGCGGTGTTGGACGAGGATGATACCCAATCGCAACAAATGCTTGCCGAGTAATTGGGCATTACCCAAGCAGCCATTTCCATGCGTCTACGTGCCATGGGAAAGGTTCAGAAGATCGGAAAATGGGTGCCGCATGAATTGACCGATCGGCAGCTGGAGAGACGCAAACACACCTGCGAAATGTTGCTCCCCAGACAACGAAGAAAGTCGTTCCTGCATCGGAAAGTTGTGACTGGCGATGAAAAGTGGATATATTTCGCGAATCCGAAACGCCAGAAATCGTGGGTTGATCCCGGCCAACCATCAACATCTTCCTCGAGACCAAATCGCTTCGGACGGAAGACGATGCTGTGTGTTTGGTGGGATCAACAGGGTATCGTCTACTTTGAGCTGTTGCAACCGGGTCAACCTGTCACTGCCCACCGCCACCACCAACTTATCAACGTGCACCGTGCTCTGTGTGAAAAAAGGCCGGAGTATCAACAAAGACATGACAAGCTGATATTCCTTCACGACAACGCCCCATCGCACACGTCCAAAGTGGTCCAAAACTACTTGGAGACACAAATGGAAGGTGCTACCCCATCCCGCTTATTCACCAGACCTGGCCCCTACAGACTACCATCTCTTTACGTCGATGGACCACGCCCTCGCTGAGCAGCACTACGATTCGTATGTAGACGTCCGAAAATGGCTTGAGTGGTTTGCCTCGAAAGAGCAGGATTTATTTTGGCGTGGTATCCACAAATTGCCAGAGAGGTGGCAAAATGTGTAGCTAGCGAGGGAAAGTACTTTGAATAACTTGCTTTGTGCTTTCTATGAACACACCATGTGTTTTGCTGACTACAAAACAGATGATTTAAAGCCAAGTCCAGACATGGAAACATGTTTGCGCAAACATTGTTTGCAAAATGTTTCCATGTTTTCTAAATGTTTGCAAACATTTGTGAAACATTTGGAAAACATAGAAACATGTTTCAGAAACAATGTTTTCGAAATAAGTTACTAAGACGAGCGTATCGCTGTCGAAATTTTGAACGGAAGTTGCGTCAAGGACAGAGAGTGTAAAGATACAAAACCGCACCTAACCTTACATAACCTCCACGTTCGTATGGTCACTAATTTAAGATAATCTACGAAAAGTGCACGAAAACAATTATTAATAATACATATCAACATATGGAAATATATTTTGAAAGAAAAAAGTGTTAACCCTCCCGGGACTCGAAGCCTTCGTTTAACAAGCCGACGCCTTAACCACCAGGCCACCGAAACACCCTGGCAGAATGTGTTTCTGAAGTTGTATTTACAGTACACGTGTTATATAAGAAGCTAGTAGTAACGCATTGTTGACTTAATTTCCGTTTAAAATTCCGACAGCGATACACTCTAGTTGCTAAGATGTTTCGCGTCCAGACCTGTTAGTGGAACTAAAGATGTTTCCGAGGAGGACGTGGCGGTAGGCTGTGCGTCATATATCGTGATAGATGCCATGTTGTATAAACGTAGGAAAAGCCATTGGTGGACTCCCAACACTTCTGTGCGAGGGGTCATATTATGGCCTTAATCGAGGCTCCCGGAATACTCTACAGGCCTGGAGGTAGCAAGAATGACGTCACACTGCGGGGCTCACTGAGGCGTTGATTCCATAGAAAGCAATAGGAAACAAGCATATATTGTCGTTTCTTTTTTTCCCTTCCTGAGAACTAGGAAAATAGTTGGAAGGTTATTTTGTGTCAGGATACTACCTATTATCTTCTCTGGAAGTGTGTAGTGTAATTTAGAATGCTTTACTAAAACACTTTAGCATTGGGAGAGACTTCAATTTGCGTCAGTTTTCTTTGAAAGAGGATGCATGAAAATGTTAATTTGTGTACTACTGGTAACTGAAAACTCAACGAAATAGATCTCATCATTTATAGTTGAGAATGTGGGACACTCCCACCTTCCCCCCGATACATACATACACAAAATAAGAATCAGATAAATCCACAGAAGGATATGTGAATGTTATAGATTAATCTTCAGTGTAGTTCGAGTGTTGGGAATGCCAAATTTTGTATCGACATTCCGAAATATCACATTCCGGATTGTAAAGAGTTCTAAATTCCAGAATTGATTTCTGACTGTCGACCCCCCCCCCCCCCCACACACACACACGTACAGGTCAGAGTGTTGCAAAATAACACTGCAAAACATCCTCACGAGATTCCTGACATGAAAATTAGAAAATAAGTAGGGGTGTTTGGAATTCCGAAATGGAAATTAGCATTCCGGAATTTGAATTCCGAAAGTAGGAATTTCGAAACGTCGGACTTTCGGAATTCCGGAATGTCAGATTGAATTTTATTTTTGGCCTTTTGAGCATCTAAGGGTCAGGCTAGGTGAAATGTCGGAATTGACTTCGCACTTCCGAACACACCTACCATCTACGGTGCACAAATGTGCGGGTGTTTCGGCGCTATAGGATGTCGAAAGCGTGGGAAAATGAACTTCAGATCTTGATATTTCCAATACCATGAACAGTAGAACTGAAGCGGTACGGCACCCGTCATTTTTCCGCTCTAAAGAAGATGGATAGAGAAGTTTCCGTGAGGGAGTAGGTGCTATTTTCACTGTATTTTAGAGAGACAGGCAGACAGAGAGAGGGAGAGAGAGAGATTTAATTTATTAATGATGCTGAGCGTGCGCGCATACTGGTGATTAAAAGATTGAGAAAATCTTGATTAAAAAATCACTAAAATTTTTAGCTTTCGCACTCTATGTTTGAGCACAAAATATAAATTTCTTATTCCAAGATATCACTTCCACCTTTCTGCATTTTGTCTATTTACTTTCTGGTCTTTTCTACTTCAGATATGAACACATTAACAATGAATGATTACATACTTTTGTTGCAAAACACACTACTTATAGATAAATTACTTCTTACTGTGTAATTATGTGTAACTACTTCTTTCTGAGGATACTTAAGCTATTTAGTTCCTAGTGCGCGCGGAGAGGTTTGAACACACGTGTTGTATCTCTGCAAGCGATAATTCCACAACCTCTGAACTAGAGTGTTTATTTTTTATCGCGGTGATTTTAAAATTGCGAGTTCGCGCGATCATATAGAAGTATGTGCTTCATTTTCGCAACTAAAAAGCCACCCAGAAATTGCTAGTGGAAGTCTTATCAAGACTGTCACACTTGTGTACTTGAACTACTGTCATAAGTACACAAGGTAGGCTCAGGTATAATAAACTATGATCTACATCGTTCTCGTTTAACCAATTATTACGTATGGATTTTATCAAGTGAACAGTGTTAAATAAAAGAAAAAATATCTTCATCCAGGTCATACTTTTAAAGCTGAAATGTAATGACTCGTTGCATAGTTTTTGAAATATATTTCTGTTGGCTTTATCACTAGCAGATATGAAAGCAATGACATGAAACACACAGTTAGTTAAAGTTTCTATGGCAACTACTGTTTGTTCATAAATCATGTTAACATTTAATGTTTTAAGGGAAATGTGCAACTACATCCTTATTATTTGACAATAACGATGACTAGTGTGTTTACATTGTAGTTGCTTCTTTCATTTTGTCAGTAAGTCCTGAACACTACTGTCTATACAAGCTACCGTTTTCCTATATTTTGTCGAAAACCGAATTTACATATTTTTCATGTTCTTGGAGCGAGCTAAGTTTCTCACTTAAGAACTTAATATGAGAATCTGACAAGGTTTCCATTCTTTCAGATTCAAAGTTCAATGACCTGGAATTGTCTCAAGTAATTAGAATGAGGGAGGGATAGCACAGCAGATTTTCTTATGCGCATTTATGTGCTGCTAGATTATTGAAAAAAGAAAAGAGTAAACCCAAACTAATGTGTCTTATACCTCAGACTCTTTGGAAAGATAAATAAACCTGCTCTTAAAAACAATTATTTTGCAATTGATAGTTCTCATACGTATCTTGCTGTTACCGCTCATAACTTCATTTTATCTTACCATATTTTATCATACGTGTCTTTAGAATACTGCTCTAATAACAGATGCTTCAACTAGTTTATCCTCTACAGCGAGTGCTTCTCTGCTACGCTCGAAAGTTTTTAAATCACTAATTAACATAACCTATTAAGATTCAAATTTTGGCCACCTATTAAGAAACAAGGCAGTCGCCGTAGCACGTCTGACTACGAATCGGGCGTCCCGGGTTCAAATCCCGGCTAGGACACTGGATACTTTTCTCACAGTGTTCCCATGCCTGGCGCTCTGAGGTCCACTCAGCTTTCTATCAAATTGAGTACCAGAGTGTCCTTGGTACTCCTGGGAACTTTGGGAAGGTAAAGGCGGTCGAATGTGGGACTGACCACCCCACGTCACTTTGTACCGTAGGTCAAGAAAATTTTGAGCGCTACCTCCACATCCCCCATGCGCCGTTCACGGCGCGTGCGTATCGCACAGGGGATGGCTTCACCTTATTAAGAAACACGTATTTTATAGAAACAATCTAAATCTCCTATTTGGAATCAATTGGGCTATTACGACTCACTGACGTAAAATTAAGAACACAACACTGAATGAACTCACACTACTATAAAAAGTGACAGCCACAAACCCTTTTTCATCTGTTAGTGAAAGCTGCAACCATGAGCCCAGATTTCCTACGTCACGCGGGGTGTTTTGGCTTTATATCCAGGCCTGTTAGAGTATCCCGGGGGCCTCGCCTTAATCTATTCCCACATAGCATTCTTTTTACCCTTGAATCAAGCTTGGATCAGCCTTGAATCGTCAAGCCTACAAGCTTGAAGATGAGATTTATTCAAGCTAGAATCAAGTAGTATTCAGGCTTAACGTCAAGTTTGATTCAAGGTTGAATCAAGCAGTAATTAAGCATAATTCAAACCTCACGT
This sequence comes from Lepisma saccharinum, assembly GCA_022664845.1. Taxonomy (NCBI): domain Eukaryota; kingdom Metazoa; phylum Arthropoda; class Insecta; order Zygentoma; family Lepismatidae; genus Lepisma; species Lepisma saccharinum. The sequence goes on from JAGDQP010015496.1 coordinate 26,139, forward strand.
CAAACTTAATGCAAACAGTAATTCAAGCTTCATTACTGCTTACTTCAAGCTTGATATGTTGAGGTTGATTCAAGCGGGTTGTGCGACGAAACTGCGACGTAAAAAGCGCGATTACAAATACCGCGATGGGTAAAACGCCGACACACAAAAACAGCGACGAGTGAAAAGAGCGATGTAGAAAAACCGCGACTCCAAAACAACGACGCACAAAACAGCGATATAAAAGCCGCGACGTGTAAAAATAGCGACAGACAAGAACCGCGACAAACAAAAACTGCGACAGGCAAAATCAGCGACGCACAAAAATCGTGACAGGCAAAAACCGTGACATACACAAACCACGACAAACAAATTAGTGGCCCAATACCGCGACAGGGCAAAAGCTGCGACGCAAAAAAGAGCGACTGTTAAAAACAGCGACGACAGACACCGCGACAGTTAAAAGCCTCGACGCGCGAAAACCGTTACAGGCAAAAAGTGCGACGTACAAAGCAGTGAGAGCAAAAAACCGCGACGCACAAAAGTCGGGACAGGCAAACACAGCGACATACACAAACAGCCCAGTCATTTTAGACAAACTGTGCGCAAAATAAGCCAAAGCTGAAAATTGGCATATTTGTTCTATTTGATGTCCTGAACAACATATCAAAAGTACACTAGTCTCCCATGGGCGCTTCATGGAATTCCAGAAGCTGAATTGCTGGAGAAATGCAAGGAATCGCTCTTAATTCCAAACGAATAGGCCTACGGAGTTCAAAAAAGACTCAAATGAAAGATAAAAGAAGAGGTTTTATTTTGAGATGTTCATTAATTTAATTCTGCATCATGTGCTCTCACAGTAAGAAATAAAATTGTTACAAACAACTAAAATAATCCATAAATAATCTCTTTGGTATTCTTCTTTGTGTTCTGGAAGGCTGGGTATCGTAGATATTGCAAACCTTAATACAAATCTTTTGAAGCAAACCTTTGTATTTCCAATGACGTATATATTATATATGTAGGACCACTAATTACGGAGATATGAGCGTTTAAGCAACGCACTGCACCTGCACTGACCTTTATCAAGCGGTCACGTAATATTCATAGTTTCCTTTTTGCAAGTGACAAACAACGGCGTACCACTTATTAAAAGAAACAAGAAGTAATTGGTCAGGCTAACTTAGGGCAATGTAAAGCCAAATCTCCGACAAGAGACGCCAGCACTATCTCCTTATATGTCTAATGTATTTTTATCGTTCCACGAAATTTCAATGCTGCTCCTACAAATTCAAGCCTAGAGAGTTCAAACTTTCAGGGAAGAAAGTTTATAATCAATTCAAGAGTTCTATCCATGCCGATTTTTTATTTTCTTTCTTGTTCATTTTTGAAATCGTTTCATTGTTGTTGTGCCTATAACAATGAAGTTCTTTCAACAATAAACCTTTGGTAAACTTTCTTTTTCTGGTCTTTTTAGTCATTAATGACTTCAGCCCGTCCCCAAACATCCGTACCCCAGTCGGGATTCGAACTCGGAACCTTAGAGTTGCTAGCCTGACGCCTCAGACCGAACGGCTACCAAGGTTGGCTCCGTATGAAGAAAGTAAATTATTTATGGTTATAGCGTTAGGCTTCTATGGTTAGGCTGGGATAGGGAGAGGATATGATGCAGTAAGAAATTGGTCCGAGCTAAAGTTCAAGATACCAAGCCGATATTTGGCTGGTGTGACTGAGAAAACCCCTAGGTCCACATTAAGTCTCGTTTATTTTGAACTGGTATATAATATGGATGAACACATGGATCCTGTTCGGGTATGTAATATTGGAACTGGGACCCGGACTTGTACCTTGAAAATAGAAACTGAGGACTCTGATCTGGTTCTTGGAACCGGGTACCCGTATCCTGGATCCTTCTACCAGTTTCCAAGTATCAGATCAGAATCCTCAGTTTCAAATACCAGGACAACCAATCCAGGTCCCGGTTCCAACAATAAAGAATATTCTTAATGTCAACCTATTGTTTCCCGTCAGTCGTACCAGGCAAATATCTGGTTGGTACATTAAACTTTAGCTCTAGCCGATTTCTTACTGCATAATGCATCCTTTCACCTTCCTATCCCAGTCTGAGCCATAGATGCCTAACGCTAAAACCATAAATAATTTAAATCCTTCATACCTTGGTAGACGTTTGGTCTGAGGCGACAGGCTAGCAACTCCAGGGTTCCGGGTTCGAATCCTGACTGGGGACGGGCCAAAGATATTAATGACTAACATGACCACCGAAAAAATTTACCACAGTTTTTTTTTTTTATCTTAACGTAGACCGTTAATGCCTTTTCTTCCTCAGAAATACAGTATAACGAAAATACTTTACATCTCAAGATACCATTATCATTCTAAGTTGCAATTTTCCTATATATAGCTGCAGGGAGGTATGATCAAACATTTAACAATTTTTTCGAAAGAAAAAAAAAAGCCGAATGTCAGATTTTCAGAAAATCGACTTTTTTAATTTTGGGGATACAAAATTTTTACCACCCTGTTGACTATCATATCAGATGAAAGCTTATTACAAGAGATTTAAAATGAGTCCTCTCTGAGCATTCTAGCACCAAACCATTGCAGAGTAATAAGAACTTTTGTAACGGAAAATGGGTCTTGTTGGAAATTTTTGAACTTTCCTAAAACTAAAACCGTGAGTCAAAAATTCTGAAATATATGAGCTCCTGCGTAGCCTAGTCGGTAGCGCGCTCGACTTCAGTGCGAGCGGTCCCGGGTTCAATTCCCGGTGGGGGATCAAAAATTTCGGTGTTGACCCAGCATCGTGAGGACAATTGGGAGCTGCTCTGAATAAAAGACAGTGGCGACCACAGTGGTCCTCTCCCAACCCGTCTGGTCAGCGTCGGGGCAGTAAATCAACTCCTCCCTTCGAGGAGAGGTCTCATCCACTAGCAAACAAGAGAGGAGAGAAGTTAGTGGAATTCTCATAAGCCAACAGGCTGTTCATTTCCAATACGTTTTTCAAGAAACCGCCCCAGAGGAAGTGGACATGGAAAGGCCCAAATGGGACCAAAAACGAAATAGACTACGTTCTATCGAATAACAAGGTAATCCTGCAAGACGTGTCTGTTCTGAACAGTTTCAAAGTCTCGAGTGATCATAGGATGGTGAGATGTAAGCTGAAACTAATAACTAGACTTGAGAGAAGCAAGCTTATCAGAGGAAAACCGCCACTTTTAGATCCGGAAAATCTAGGGAAAAACTGAGAGACATTCGAGATAGAATTAAGCAACAGATTTAGCGACTTGGAAGAGTTAGAGGATGAAGAAGACATCAATAGCAGAAATAAAATACTGACCGAGGTAATAAGAGAGACAGCCAAGGAAATAGCAGGCACCAGAAAGGAGAGAGAGAGCAAAATCTCAGAAGAAACTTAACCCTTGATGAAGAAAAGAAGGGAAATGAAAGAAGAGGAAAATTACATAAAAAGTATTGAATACATAGAACTAAATAAAACCGTAAGGAAAAAAATAAGAGAGGATGTACGAAGATATAACGAAAATCTTGTTAGAAATACAATCGAGGAGAACAAGAGCCTGAAGAAAACCAAACAGCAGCTCATGATAGGGAAAAAGCAAATAATTGCAGTTAAGAGACCAGACGGGACCGTAACACAAAATAAGAAAGCAATTATAAAAATATTTGAAAATTTCTACAGAGAATTGGACTACTCCGAAGAAGAGCTAGGAAATGAAGACTCAGAAGAAAATGATGTAGATGTCCCAGATGTAATGAAAGAAGTGGATAAAGTACTTCGAAGGATGAAGAACGGAAAGTCACCAGGAGAAGATGGACTCACAGCAGAGATGTTTAAATGGGGAGGTAAAAACATGAAAGAGGAACTTGCGAAATTATTCTCAATGTGCCTGAGGAAGAGGGAAATACCGTCAAGTTGGAATAATGCGGTTAGAATTTTGTTGTACAAGAAAGGGGACAAAGAACGCGTCGAAAACTACAGACCAATTAGTTTACTGTCAGATCTATTCAAAATGTTCACCAAAGTTATTTTGAATCGTATTGAACGGGACTGGGATTTTAACCAGGGAAGAGAACAAGCAGGATTTCGTCGTGGATTTAGCACAATGGACCACATACAAACATTGAATGAAGTTATGGAAAGGACTAATGAATATGAACTTTCACTACGTTTGGGATTCATAGATTTCGAAAAAGCTTTCGATTCGGTCTGCTTGTCAGCATACTTAAATCACTTGAACATCAAGACATCGAAAATGCGTACATCAAGTTACTGCGAAACATTTATTCGGCTGCCACATCTGCCATTAGACTACATGAAGAAAGTGAAAAATTTAAAGTTGGAAAGGGGGTAACGCAAGGAGATTCAATATCCCCAAAACTGTTTTGTGCGGTCCTGGAGAGTGTGTTCCAAAATTTAAACTGGGATGAAGTTGGAATTAAAATTAATGGCGAATATCTTCATCACCTACGGTTCGCTGATGATATAGTCCTGTTTGCTTCAAATGAGGAAGAACTACAAAC
>JAGDQP010015496.1:31077-42592 GCA_022664845.1 Lepisma saccharinum
TTGTACGACGTATCTCGTATGTACGAGGTTCTGATTTTTTTTTTCTTCCTTACTATTGCACCTACGCCCCTCAGTTTTTTATATGATTGTTCCCAATGTCTGGCATATCTGTGAGATTTTTTTTTCTTGCGTACGACATATGACAGTGTTGTCACAGTTCCCCAAAATTCAAATATATGGTTTTCTCTTATAAGAAAATATACTAACTCACTCACTCTATGGCTTACGGAACTCGCAAGTTCATCGCCGCAGTAACAAACGTTCGCCATTGGATTCTATCCTGGGCAATATCAAGCCAGTTTTCATCACGAACACCTATTTCTCGAAGATCTCTTCTAATATTGTCCTCCCAACGACGTCTCGGTCTTCCCAATGGCCTCCTTCCATCCGCCCCTCCAACCAGGATAGAATATAATCTGCGTTTTTTCCCCATCCGAGCTACATGGCCTGCCCACCTTAGTCGTCGCGATTTCATTATTTTTACATCTGGTGAATCGTACAGTCCATGGAGTTCTTCAGTATGCAGTCTCCTCCACTTTCCAGTCATCTCGTCGCGTTTCGGCCCGTATATCTTTCTCAAAACCTTATTTTCAAACACACGTAATTTATGTTCATCTGCTAGGGTCGTATTCCAACTTTCGCTACCATAAAGTATTACCGGCAGAATAACAGTTCTGTATATTTTTAATTTCAATTTCCTTGATATTAATATTAATCGCGATGTTACAAGTTTTTGGACTGAATATAAGAAACTACGAGTATAAGAAAACATACACTGAAAAAAAGGGTAATTCCCATAACTCCCTCATTCACCCCTCGCAAGCCCAATGGTCATTTACAAGGTATCACTAGTTAGTATATTAATTTGTATCTATTGATATCAATTTTTATGCTTGTAGCTCCTTTGAGGGGGAGTTGCCCGAAAAAACACCCAACTTTGCCCCCCCTGCCCCTCCGCCGCGGGCCCCCCGACATTGATGAAATGCACATCGCTGGAAAGCTTCATTCTTCCTGAAGAGATTGACACTTAAATCATCCCTCTAGGTTAATGAGGAACTGAGCTCGGCCCTTGAGCCGTTGGGCGTCTAAACGTTTTGTTTGTAATCTATCATATTCAAGTTGATTGTGAGGCAGCGTCATAGTAAGTACTGAGAAAATCCATCTTAGATAGGTGAATTGCAAGACTATCCTACTCAATTGTAATTTACTAGTTACCATAATGTTTCTTTAGTGCTTATTTTAGCCTTTCTTTTCTGATGATTATATTAACAGATCATTCGTTCTATGGCAGAATGTTACGAATTTTGTTTCTTCTGACCTTGATGTTTGAGCTGTTGTTCAAAAATCGTTCCTGTCAAAAAATTGATTGAGAGAGTATTAAGTATGAGCTTGAATCAGGATACTTACGAGAGAATTTAGAAAATAAGTGACATGTCTGGCTGGAAATATAAAACTATATTACATTTGGTTACTTTTCACTTGTTTCTAGTCTTACAGCAACAGCCGAGCACGGTGATTTGTCTTTAGATCGAAATCAGTTCGACAGAATACTAACTCATTGATACTCAATGCAGGAAGAGGCTTTACTGTAATGAAGACGGATATACAATATCGTTTCAGCTCTCTATGCTATGCCTACATTTTTCAACTCCTTTAAATTTGGATACATGGTAACGTTTAGCTCAGAATTTTAAAGAGGGATATTTGGATGCTGTGTAATTAGATGTAATTGACTATTCATTAGAAGCGTCCTCAGGAAAATTTTTGGAACAACTTTACTCAAGTTATTATATTATACAAGTTCATGGATGTTTCAATTCTGTTATTTATGTGCAGTGGCTGGCTCTATCCCCCACATTCGCAACTTTCAGTTGGTGCTTCCTGAGACACATCTGCGCCCCTGAAGCCGTGGAGTGTGTTTTTTACGCCCCTGTTTGTTCCATGGCAAATCCGTGCGCTGTGGAGCACGCTTACTTCTGTTAGGACTCACTTGTTCGATTCCTATACTGTCCATGTTTTTGTTTACGCTGCTGACACGATTTTTAGAAGCCACATTGCTCCAAATGACCTTACCAGTTCAACTCTATTTCGCCTCTCCAAGATTTCATAGATACACATAGAGAAACGCAATCAAATTGATTAAAAATATCAACTTAAAATGTGGGAAGAAGTCGTTTGCACGGCAACTGAATGGTACTATTTTCTTACCATTATGAAATGTCTTCTTTAAAAGAAAAACTTCTTTTGCATAAACAATGACAGCGAAAGACAGACATAACTAGGTTTGCATTTGTTATTCGGTATACGAGAATTTATTTGAATATCTATTTCACTTAGCAAAATGAGAAATTTCGAAAGAGTAGAGAGGTGATGTTGGGAGATTCTACCGCAATCTTACATTCCTCTTTGTAAGGGCTTCCGAACTAGGGATGTCAACGACTCGCGAATCGGTCAGACTCGAGTCGAGTCGGTGCTCAGTACCTACTCGAGTCGAGTCGGCACTCACTACGTGCTCGAGTCGAGTCGGCACTCACTACGTGCTCGAGTCGAGTCGGCACTCACTATGTGCTCGAGTCGAGTCGGCGCTCACTATGTGCTCGAGTCGAGTCGGCGCTCCCTATGTGCTCGAGTCGAGTCGGCGCTCACTATGTGCTCGAGTCGAGTCGGCGCTCACTATGTGCTCGAGTCGGCGCTCACTATGTGCTCTGGTGCCCGAGTCGAGCCGAATCGGCGCTCACTACGTGCTCGAGCATTAAACTCGCCGCTCGAGCCGAGCGGATTGATATAACAGTCAGAGAAGGAGTCAGTGGACGATGTCATAGTAATGCAAAGTTATCTTAGCTCAATTTATACACAGCTATCTCAGTTTTCTACTTGTTCAGTTATTCGAGAAAACTTAGAACAACAAATTACGTTGCCAAGGAGATCAATAAACTAACTTCACATCGACTATCATGCTTTCTAGTACCATTGTTTCCAAAGTTAGTAGGAAAGAAAAAGCAAATAATGAAACTAAATTAACGTAAAAAATAATAATAAACTTTTAAAAGACACTTTTCTTATTCAATTCGTACTAAAAAGCTAAAAAAATAATTGTTTATGCATGACTAAAAAGAATGGGGTGCGCTCTCATATACAGTCACTTCATAAATTCTTGAAATGACGCGCCCCATTCTTTTCTTTTCAGTCATGCATAAACATTTTTTTTTTACTTTTTAGTACGAAATGATTAAGAAAAGAATGTCTTTAAAAAGTTTTTTCCGAGTTATTTCCATGTCAACGACTTGCTCAGGCTTGAGTTGAGTCGGAGCTCACTATATGCTCGAGTCGAGCCGAGTCGGCGCTCACTATGTGAGTAGGAAAGATGCGTTAGACTCGCCGCTCGAGCCGAGCGGATTGATATCCCTATTCCAAACGACGTTTATTTCATGTTTCTAGGCTCAGTGGTTAACGAATTTGAACATTATAATCTAAAGAAAACTGGAAAATTGTGAGTGTCTCCTCAGCAATAGTTTGTTGTAGTGACTAGTGAACTCCGGCATTTCTCTTAAAGCAAAATCACGTACCCAGCAGTTTGTCAAAGTTTTTGACCTCCGCAGAAAATTCACGTTTCAAAATTAATAGTTAATAATTACCAGGTGAAAGAGAAAGTCGAAGTTACAAGTTTAGGTCTACTGCTACAGATCACCTTAACTTCACAACACCATTTCCGTTATAGCTTCATCAGTGATGATCGGAGCCTGGATTAGAATAACGTTAGACATGAATTTCAAACGTTTATGATTATGCTGACATTCGAATTGTGTTAAGTACAGCCAAGAACAACTATGCACCAGGGAGTACGCTACACCCCCAACACCACCCTAACACCCTCCCTAGACAAGGGCTACATCCTCTAAGGAAAATCACTGAACACCCTCTCTTTTTAAGGGGGGTGTTATTCCTCGACATTCTATCGTGAGAAACTTCTGGAATTGCGATTTGCAAAGACTACAGTTATTGTAATACAAATGGAAGTTGGTAGCAGTTTCACATTTAATCTATAGAAATGACTTTATTGGGCTACTCCTTTCTTGTCTCCTCAGGAAAATCAATGACCTCACAACAAAAATGATGAAAAGAACCATAAACAACCCCGAAGACAGACACCAGTTTGCTGACTGCTCCCTTCTGTGCTACGATACAAGGATGCTAGACTCATTTCAGGTGCAGTGAAAAGGCAGAACGCCTCAGAATGAGAGGATTATTGAAACAAAGGACTAAAGTTTAGGCAGATGTACAAATGAATACTAAATCTAATGGTAATAGAAGATAACAATAATCACAAGTTGTTGAATTCCTTGTCCACCGTAATTCCAAATGCTAGGGACAGTGGGAAGGCAGCCAAAGTGGTGTGATATGAGATTTAATAAGCGTCTATAATAGTGAAATTGCTTTAATCAAGTCAAAAGTATTGATTTGTAGAACCAGTCTAAATTAAACGGATGGATGATGAGATGAATTGGTGGAATGAAGAAAGTGGGAGGAAACGGGAGAACCCCGAGAAAAATCCACGCACACGGTGTTTGTCTACCACAAAGGGATCTAAATCATTCTATACGAAAACATTCAGATGGCGCCTCGATACAAATCGAATCCTGATCCTGGAACCGGGTACCGTTTTCTTCAGAACCGGTTCCGCCCACGGCTAATGGAAATGCTCTTAAAGCGTTGGATGACACTAGAAATAAAGTTAAAATTCAGTACCATTATTGTAATAACCAGTAGAACAGATGTATTAATTTTAAACGGGCATACATAAATAACATTTTCAATTACATTATTTGGACAGCGCTTTGCTGGATAACGAGCTGTTGCATACCAATTGACGAATATTCTTTCAATCAGCTCACGCATTGCCGCCAACACGCACCTGCGAATGCGAAGGCACTACTGAAACCTTGTCACCCTTGGGCCTTGACTTGCATTCAACTCGCAAACGTACACGAAGCTTGTTGTCCCATAGGCACGTACTTTCTGACACGTGTTAATATTATACCAATTGCACATGAATGAACGTTGCTACTCGATGGAATCTTTCCATTGTTCAACTGCAATCTGTGTGCAGACTCATTTGAGGAAATTTTATGGTACTGTCACAAAGAACATTTCAAAACAACTGCTATTGTTTACATACTACATTCTGTTAAGTTTCCTTTTCTTCTTCTTGCAGGAAACGAGGGTTGAAGTTCAGTGTACTGTACTGTACATGGCAAGGAGTACTACCGTTTACTGCTACATAGGAGCAGCTGAAGTTATAGGCTAGATACCAAGAAAGACTAAATTATATCAATATTAACAGAGCAGTTGGATATATATATTTCTTTGTAAATTCAGCGGAGAATGGTTCATTCTTTATCAGCTACAATTTATTTTGTGCAGGTTCTCTAGACATTTTGCATAAACTCAAATTACACGTCCAATTCAGCTGACTTCCACTTGTTAAAGCTTCTTCTGGACTTGTCGAATTTCGCTTGCTCCGACAAGAATTGGCAACATTTTCGAGAAACAGGAATTTGTACTATTTCTCACAAGTAACTTTTACAGTAGTCACCTGTCATCAACAGTGTCAACTTGTCAGTTTGTCTTTTCGAGAAATGTGCCCTGGTCGGCAGAACGTCGGGATTAGTGTAACATCTGGTCGTTGGGTCGAAGTCACCGCCGATTTTGCCGACAAAGAACCTACGTCAACCCACTGACATTTTGCGTATGCGATAATAGCATCACTAAGCATTATGAAGAGTTGATTGAGTAAACTCACTTTCAAAGTGAGCCTCAAATTCAACCTTCAAAAACTGAACTAAGCTCACGCTCAAACTCACGTTTTGAAAACTGATTGCGCTTAAACTGATGATCATCTTACATGAACTTACACTCAATTCATGCTCTTTTCTCCTAACATAGAAAAAAGTTACCAAATGGGAACGCTGTGTCAACGAAGATAATATTCCGGGACACCATTATGTGTCAGTCGAATGCCTAGTTCGATTCCCGACACTATTTATGGAGTATTCTGGGTACGATTTCAGAGCACTGATGCCAGTATTTATTTATGTCGCCTTATTTAGCATGCGGTCGTTAAACCTTTTTTTTCCACTCGACCATATATATATAAACATTGCAAGCTATTTTATGAGTGCTCATTATAGAGGATGATTAAGCTTTTTTTTTTAATTATGTTACGGTTGCAGGTCTGAAACGTGTAGGGGGTGTGGAGTTACGTGAAGAACTGTTTTAACTTCATAGTACACAAGAAACTACGACGGTCCTAACCAAGGAACCAACCTGGAATTTGCCACCTAGGACTGAGGGAAGCTTTAGTCTGGACACCCGGCCCGAAGATTGGATCCTGATCTTCTGAATGACAGTTGGTGATTTTCTTCCAGTTTCGTTTTGCATTGGAGATGGGAGGAAATCGATCGCGTGTGTTTTATTATAATAATAATAATAATAATAATAATTTGGGCAGTTTAGAAAATTTCCAACACTTTCTTAATGAAATTTAACTAATAAGTGTTCTCTTTGCTTTCACGTTTTATAACGATCTAAATTCTCCTTTGAATGTGTTGCTTACGTTGACCATATTTTCTCAGTTAAAATTCGGGACAGGTCTTACAAGGATCTAACGGACGACCCTATGAACGCTCACGAGCACTGCAGTGAAATTTAAAAATCACTCCTTTTTATGAAATTTGTGACTTTTAAATATTTATTCGCGACACAACAACAAAAATGCATTCTTTGGTTGCTGGGCTCTGAGAAGCTTTCATTCAAATTATTTAATAAGTTTTAATTTAAGATAAGATAAAATGAATTGCATGGAACAGCACTATGGCTTACGCCCTTCCCGTTTTAATTTAAGACTGTCCAAGAGCTTAATTATCATAAATAAATGTGTGTACTTATTCGAATACTGTATTATTATTATTTTTTCAGTAAAAAATAAGTATTCGTTTTATATACCTCTTTGTTTGTAATAATACGTTTCCGTTATTCTTATTTCAGTTCACCTTCTTCGGATCAATAGGCGGCGTGATAACAAATGAAGTACCAGAAGAATACAGCTACAATAGTAGAAATTGGACGAAAGAATTACATGAAATGGAAATTATGAAAATCATGTTCCGTGAGTATTTTATGATTAATTCTAACGTAATATTATCTAATTTTACTAATGCTTTTGTATCATAAAAAAAAAAAAAGATTAAGGGACATCACAGTTCGGTAGTGCGTAACTCAAGAGCAATAAGTGAACACGGACCGCATAGCAATAAAAAGGTGAGTTAAACAGAAAATTTAGTAATATTGGATAAGACGAAGTAAGCGATCGAGATTAAATATTTGCTCTAACGCCTCTAGCCGATCACTCCAGTATTGTTACGTAAGGCTCCATAAACAAGAGTAACAAAATATCATAATGTAAAATCCTTTACGATAGAAAATATTGTCCCTTGAAACCACTTGAGGAGATAAGTAAAAATGAGTAATTGTATTCCTCCTTACTTCAAGATGTCGGCCTAAACCAAAGTTGCCCAAAAGGTGGAGCTTTTGAAATACTACCAGAATTTTTCTTTTATTTCCAACCTTACACGTTGTATTGAAGTCATAAGTTGCAATAATTTTTATGACGTATTTACATTGGCGTAACTAATAAGGGGAAAGGGAGCCACGCCCACAGATAATAATTAATCCTCCCCCAAACGCTTTATAATAAATCTTGCTTACGAAAGCACAGTAGTCCTATTAGCGTTCGCTCAAACTAATCACATCTTCGTAGAGTGTTTCACTAATCCACTATAATAGTTGTATCTGACACCAAGTCAAACGCTGGTCACGAAGTCATTTCATTTTACAGTATATTTATTATCAAAATAATTGTTTAAAAATTAAAACTAAAATGGGTGGCCATGAAGCAAGGATGAAGGCAAATAAAAAGTGGAACTTCGTTTTTACGTAAGAACGAAATGTGTCGAGAGTATTGTATTTCTGCTGTTAGTTCTAGAATGTTTGCTCTTAAGTAGGTGAGAAAATATTAGAATTCATATCAAAGTTGTTTTATGTACAGGATCACCAATTCAATCAGATTACTATCCATCTGGGCTGTACATAAAAAAAAAGACACTATTAAATTACTGGCAATTGAAAATCTAAAAGATACGGTTTCAGCCTTTTTATCCTATACCAGGTATATGCATAAGTAGTTTCCGGTTTACCTAAGAGATGGCGCCAGCGAAAAGTACCCAGCGTATTCATTTGACACATACGTCATTTTGTTCGTCTGACATTAAACTATATACACACACAAGTTGAGTCCGCCAAACACTAGCGTCTTTGTTTTATCGTTCAGTGATCATGTCGAAGTTTGTGCCTGAAAAAGAACATTTGCGGCAAGCATTGCTTTTCTTATTTAATCAAAAGAAAAAGGCTGTTGAAAGTCATCGTGTGCTGGTAGAAACATATGGTGAACACGCTCCATCGATTAGAACATGTGAGACATGGTTTCGACAATTTAAAAGTGGTGATTTCAATGTGAAAGACAGTGCGCGCTCTTGTAGACCACAAAAGTGCGAAAACGAGCAATTGCAGATGTTATTGGAGGATGACCCAACTCAAACTCAACAGCAATTCGCAAAAGCATTAAATGTGTCACAAGAAACAATCAGCAGACGTTTACGAGCAATGGGGAAGATCAATAAACTGGGTAAATGGGAAATCACAAAGTCACTTGTGAAATGCTGCTTCAACGCCAAGAAAGAAAATCCTTTTTGTATCGAATTGTGACGGGTGACGAAAAATGGATTTATTTTGAAAACCCGAAGCGGACAAAATCGTGGCTTTCACCTGGCGAAGCCGGTCCTTCAACACCAAGGCCAAATCGCTTCGGCAAGAAGACCATGTTTTGTGTCTGGTGGGACCAGAGCGGTATTGTGTATTATGAACTTTTGAAGCCCGGCGAAACCGTTAATGCACAACGCTATCGCCAACAAATGATTAATTTAAATCACGCATTGATCGAAAGACGACCGGAATGGGCCCGAAGACATGGCAAAGTGATTGTGTTACACGATAATGCGCCGTCTCACACAGCAAAACCAGTGAAAGACACCTTGAAATCGCTTGGATGGGACATCCTTCCGCACCGGCAGTACTCCCCAGACCTGGTGCTATCTGACTATCACCTCTTCGCATCAATGGGGCAGGCGCTCGCAGAGCAGCACTACAGCAATTTCGTAAACGTTGGAAAATGGCTCGACGAATGGTTTGCCGCAAAAGACAAGCAGTTTTTCTGGCATGGTATAGATCAATTACGTGAAAGATGGGCGAAATGTGTAGAAGCCGATGGCCAATATTTTGAATAAAACTACGTGTTTGAAACTCGCTTGAAAATGACTTGTTTTCTTTACCACAAAAACCGGTAAAAACTTATGCATACACCTGGTATTTACAGGTCCTGCTCCTCCAACCCGACCTACTCAAAAATGTTTGTAGGTACGCAAGGGTGTATTTATGGTTGCCAAAACAAGATATGTCACCAGATGTAGAGAATCAAAGATGAACATGTTATAACCTATGGCATACTCATTGCAGGTGATGATTAAAATTACGTGTCGCTTAAAAGTAGTGTTGGCCTGCATGTTAGAGACTTTTATTAGGAATACATTTGGAACTTATTTCTATTTGTCACCGTCACACAAAATGTCTATAGAAAAATCCTTTTTTATTATTATTTTAACTCAAGCTAATCCAGTTCCTATTAAATTCTTTGTCTTGTTAAATATTAGTTGGGTGTATTTTACGATTTTTAACAATTCCTTCGGCAATCAATTGAACGGGATGAGAGCATCCACGGCCTTATTCGAATCGCCATCTAGGTATTAGGTGAAGCAGAGTAGTGTAAGAGACCAATTAGCCGGTAAAACCTTGAAAATTGCCTACCTTTTCAGGACACTCCTTCACACGGATGATTAACCTTTGAATGTAAGCTATATACAGTACACATCCCATGTTTTGCTATATGCTAGGGGGTATAATGGACAATTATTGAGTGTTTTTAAACTAACCAAATATTTTTGCTATAAAACTGACATAATTACATCCTATATGTAATGAATAATCCCCCAGAAAACACTATATCTTACTGCAAGTCTTAATTAAATACTTGTAATTACTGTTCCTCCAACCCTATTGTCAGTGTTCGATGAATAACACAGCGCTAATAGCTGATAACAGGTTACAATCCAGTTATTAAAATTACTATACAGTTGTGTCAATTCCTTAGTGCAAGATTTGTCACTGAAGAGCTTTGTACACTAATGAGAGTAATTTATTACCGTATTTATTGTTAAATAGCACACCATTACGTTAAATTAGACCAGGAACATTTGTTGTAAATCAAATCATATAATACAGTATGTATATACGGGAAATTTAAGTTGTATTTGGTTATATTTTGTGAATATACTCATTTTCCGTGATAAACGTGGATATTGAACACATGTCCTTCTTACTGCGCGAAGCTATGCACACAAGTTTGCCACACATTATTCTTATTAAATGATCAAAGATATAGCCATCACACAACAATCGCAACAGGAATTTAATCTGTTATCATTCTTAGTCATTTCACAAACGTACACGCAGACAAAACAAAAACAGATAGGGCCTAGAAAGAAAAAGAAAAGAACACGCAAAAAAGAAACGACAGCTTGATATATAATGAGTTTGCAATTCTTTTCCATTTTACTGTTACCATTTTTTATCTTTTTTGTAGTACTTTTTGTTCCCACCAGATGTCGTAGTGTAGTATTATAGGGTACTTGTCGGTATTTTATATTAATGAACTCAGTTCCAAGGAGACGCCCTATGGCGCAAACAAATAGGCAGAAGACAATGGACGCATACTGATGATCTAACGTTACACGCATACAACAATGATACCTTCTTGTATTTCTATTTTTTTGTATCCAAGAAGGATTGATGGGATTTGGATAGGCTCGGCATAAAAATGAAGCTCCATGAGGAGACAAACTAGAAGGGAGGGACTTCGAAAGAAGTTTTTCAAAAAAAAATATATATTTAAAGGAAAATCACATACTTGTTTCGTTGGATAAATTGCATGTGGTAATACGCAATGAAATGCTAACAAATGTACTGTGTCGAGTTAATCGGAAAGAGACAGATCTTTGACACGTAGCTTACCCTTCACAATATGGATAAATAACGTATATACAGGAATGAAGAAAACAGCACTGGACATAGATATGTGATCAAGTAAGTTGGCGCATAGGGAGAATGATATTATGATGAGACAGGCAGATCCTGTGCAAACGGTTTAACCCCCTCCTTCATAATATGTATACAACAGAAGCGAATAAGATTAGAGAGAATAGGACATCAGAATTAAGTTTAAAGTAACATATGGAGGCGTTATTTGCATTTTAGATTGTAGAGTAGCACAAGATCTGAGTCCCAAACA